>OX387328.1:0-268232 GCA_947562085.1 Eudonia lacustrata
TATTCGCGTAAGGGCCTTGCGAAACTCTATTGCCCTTGCGTCTACATCCATATCAGCGGGCGGTGATGGCCGCCAACGTTCCATCATTGCGGCCTCAGCTGCGGCCTCGCGGTTAAGGCACGTTAGCGCCCACCGCTTAAATTTCGCAGCGCGAACACCATGATCTGTTGCTGACGGGCCGGAGATCCTGAAGGACACATATAGGTGGTCACTTGAGGTCTCCTGCTCCAGCACCCTCCAGTCCGTGATGCGTGAGGCGATGGCAGGGGTCGCAAACGAGACGTCTACGATGGACTCCCCTTGCCATCTTACACATGTGCTGGTATTTCCTCTGTTTAGGAGGACCAGTCCAGCCTCCACGCAGAACTCCTCGACCGCCTCTCCCCTTAGGGTGGTCACGGGGCATCCCCAGGATCTCGACTTTGCATTTAAGTCCCCGGCAACTATGATCTGCAGCGGGGCTAGTCTGCGCACTACTCCCAAGACTCTACCGACGAACTCCACAAAATCTCTACGGGTGCGGTTGGGCGAAAAATATAGCCCTACGAGGGCAATGTCCCCCCATGTGACCGCGACATATCCGTTGCCCCTTTCCCGTAAAGATATTGAGGCCATGTTGTTGTTGGCCGGAGTTGTTATGACCACTTTTTTGTCGGTAGACCCTATCCAGTTTGATCGCGCAGGAATGGAGTAGGGCTCCGCTGCGATTGCCACATCCACACCTAGCTCCGCCATCTGCTGGATCATGAGATCCTGGGCATTGGCGGCGTTATTTAGATTCGCCTGTAGTATTACTTTGGGCCTAGTTGACATTTGGTCCCGTTGTTATATCCGCCGTATCCATTGGCGCACTGCGCTCTACTGTCGCTGGAGGGCCCCTCGTCCAGGGGGCCATCTTCGGCTTTGTGATGGGAGGTCTGCATGTCCTCCCTCCCAAATAGTGCTCGTGAGGCAATTTGGCCTCAGCACATACGGCGCAATGGGGCTTTTCTGCAGTGCAGGTTCCCGCCTGATGTCCCGGGGCACTGCACCGGAAGCACAAAGCATTCCTGTCCACTTTTGAGTCACACGTATATTTCGTGTGACCCGCCCCGTAACAACGGTAACACCTTATCGGGAGGTTTTCGAGCGCTACCACTTGTGCGTGCGCCCACCCTATCGCTATGCGACCCTCCTCCACCATCTTTTTGGCCTGTGCAACCGGGAGTCGGACCAATATGGAGTTAGAACCCCAAGGTCCGACGCGAATTTCTCCCAATGAGATTTCATTCTGGGCCAATCCTGTGAATGCCACGATTGCGGCCATTACCCTTTCTTGACTTATATAGTCAGAAAGGCCGACAAGCCGGAGTTCGGCCTTCTTGACGGGCCTCCCAACGTCAGCCTCCTGCGCAATCACCTCCCTTAATTTCGCCGCCAATGCATCGGCTTTTGGCCCGCTGGTCGCACCTGGGATTTCCAGCTTGCGACCTCCCGCCGCTGTGTTCTTCATACGGACCGCTTCCAGGCCCAGATCCTTCAAATTAATGGCGTCCACCGCCTTCTCCATTATGGAGGCGTACGTGGCACCATTGGCCTTAGCCTCCGGTTTCAGCATTATTGTTACCACCGACGAGCGTGGTGGTACCAGCTTGACTGCATTTACGGGGACAGAACCCGTACCCTTCTTGTTCGGTGCATTGGCACCGTGGGCATTGGAGGCCGCGGCGGCGGTCCTTCTGGCCTTCTGCCTAGCCTTCTTGGATAGGCTTTCCCTCCACTCTACCGCCGGCGTGCTAGAGGCCGCAGCCAAGGCGGGAGAGGCCGAACGGATTGGGCGCATTGGAGGGGGCGCTCCCCTGTCCGCTGCCCTTTGGGGCAGCGGGGGGTTCTCCCACACTTTTACAGGGGCAGGCGCAACCACGGGCGGAGCGCCTCGTGAGACCCTAGAGGGTCCAGCTACCGCGTTGGCGTAGCTGTTGGCCTGAACCTCTACCCTCCTTTTATCATGCGCTAGTGGCGGTCTCGTGGAGGGCTCTTTAGGGAGTCTCTTCTTGAGCTCATCCATCCTATCATTGAGCATTCCCCCCAGAGACAAGAACATTTCGCGCTTGAAGTCCTCCAATCTGTCGTCCATCGAGATGGCCACTTCTTTTTGTACTTCCGTTCCCTTGCGGGCCGTCCTTCTTTCTTGCTGGTCCTCCTTGATGGCTTGGACTTCGGCCTTCAATATTTCCACTTGGTGGCGGAGACTTTTGTTCTCCGCCTCCATCTTTTTGTATGCCTCCTCTACAGACATTTCCTTCAGGGCTTCCACACAGGCATATACGGCCCTTAAGCCGTCATTGATCTCCCCTTGTACCTTCCCATTTACATTTCCGGAGTTCTTAACGTGCTCGTATATTGCCAGTGATGCCTTACGCATCTCTTCCAAGAGCCCTTCCTTGGTTGCACCCCTAACCTTTGCCCTTATGGGCGCCAGCTTTGCTCCCCTTAGGAGACCGCTCTTCGAGTTATCTTCCTCCGGGGCTTTTTTCTTCAAATACGCCGTCTTTGATTTCGGCGTCGGTGCGGGAGCAGATGCCTCTGCATCTACCTCATCCTCCTCCGAGTGGGCTTGGGCATCCCCTCTTTTGGCTGCCGCCAGGCCGATAGACGTCCCGAGCTTATTCTTTTGCCCGTCGTCTTTACCGCGCTCTACCGCAGCCCTCTTGGCTCTATTTTTACCCTTAGAGCCCGTCCTTTCCATATCCGACCCTTCAGAGTCCGTGTTTCCGGAGCTTTCCCCGCTTACCCCACGGCACCTCTTCAGGTTCTGGGTGACAGTTTCCATTGACTCGGGAATCTGTCGATAGTCCAGATCTACAAGCGGCTCTACCTCTTCCCGATCCAACTTATCGGAAGTCTCGGGATCGCTCTCAAAAAATGGTACTTTTTTCCCATCCGGTGCTATCCCCTTCCGGGACATGACCGGCGACCAGTTGGGCGAAGAACCGCCCAACTGATCGTTTGGAACCCTTTTGGGTTCCTCACCAATTGTTGGGATGTTCCAGTAATGCCCGGAACAAGAACCCACCTAGCTGAGAAACTAGCCTAACCCCTTCACTAACCGAACCCTACACCTAATTTTTTGGGCGCCCTGCACCCCCTAACACCCCCAAAATACCCCCAAAGTGTTTATTTAAAAAATATTTTTTTCAAATAAAATTACGTAAAAATTTTAGTATGGAGAAAAGTCCACCTAAGGTGTCCAATCCTCCATACAAAATTTCTGCAATTCCGACGAAATTTACAACTTTTGACTTTGGGGGGGTTAAAAACCCTGTTCCCGAAACCAAAGACAAAAACAAAAAATATGGTCCGATGCGTTAGCTAACGGACTACCTACTACAAAAAAGACAAAAAAGAAAAAACCCAAAACCAATTAAATAAAAATTAAAAACTAACGAAAAATGGAGAATTTTAACCAAAAACACCCTTTTTGGAAAAAATTATAACTAAAAAACTACCCAATAAAAACCCAAAAAACCTAACCTATACTAAACCTAAAGAACCCTTCTACCCTTAGAAATAAAAAACCACAACCCTAAGCTAAAAGAACTAAAAGATAATTACCCTTAAACTATACCAAAACCACGAAAATCAAATCGGTCAAGTTCGAGAGGTTTTGGGATTTCTTGCAAATCAATTCCTAAGGAAAAAATTCACAAAAAATCCAAACCTTGACCGATTGAAAAACTAAAAATACCTAGACTAACCTACGACTAAGGACTACAAAAAACCTCTAAGGAACCCAGACGGGGCTCCAAAGATGAAAAAACTAAAAAATATTAAAAAATTTGGTATGTGTTTTCCAGGATGTTAGACACTGAAAAACCAAAAACAATTCAAAAACAAATCGAATACCTAACCTACAACGACACAAAAAATACTAAAAAATACCTAACAAAAGTTTGCTATTTATCAATAGATGATATGATTTTTTACGTCATACCATCTATTTTTAAAAGCCGAAAAACAACAATTGGATTTTTGGGAGCGACGTGTACGTGGGTGCTCTCGACAGGAGCCGGCGAGGCACTAACCTAACCTAACCTAACCTAACCTAACCTAACCTTTTTTTTTTTTTTTTTTTTTTTTTTTTTTTTTTTTTACCCAGGGGAAGTCCTTACGACTACCAGGCCCTTGAAGAGGAACCCGGTTATGTGGGACTCGCCCGTCCGCCTTTCCACACCCACTGACAAGGAGAGAAGCCCCAAGTCAGCTGCCAGGAAGAAGTCCCGGCTGGGAGGGCGAGACGGAGGGGGATACCCACTAAAACCCTGGGGGTCCACAATCCGAACGCGAACGACGGAAAGTAGGAAATCGCCTAGCGAATCTTCTACCCTCCGCCCACGCTGCCTGAAGGGCCCACCGTGAGGTAACTACAGCAGAAGGCTGCCCTCAAAACTCCTTGCGAGGCGAACTCGCTTACGGGGGGGGCAAGAGCTGGGCATAACCCCTTCTCCGCCTCCCCGTACGTCTCCGGCGAGCAGGGCCAGAAGAAGGATCATCTTCTCTTGCCCGCTCAGCCTCCTCCTTGAGTGCGATGACCTCTTCACAGAAGTCCTGCATCGCACTCCAGACTCTCACGTCCTCAACCATAGCTTTTACTACGGTCGGGAGAGTGATGGCGGTGATGTTAATGCCAATTGCAGCGGCGAGTATAGCACGCTGAGTGTCAAATCCGGTACAAACGGCCAAAGTATGTTCAGCCGTGTCTTCAGGGGCGCCACAGTGATGGCACTCCCCGGTCAACTCACGTCCGGCTACATTGCACAGGTACCTCCCGAAGCAACCATGCCCCGAGAGAACCTGTACCAATCGGAATGAGAGTGACCCCTCCTTGCGGGAGACCCATTCCTTAAGAACAGGTCGAACCGCGTCGATAGTCCACCTACCCGCACTTGGCTGTTCCAGCCTCTCACGCCAATGGCGCAACGTCACCCGCTGTGCACGTCGACGCCATTGCGCAACCTCCTCTGTCATAGGGCGCTCGCCGAGACTACGCCTCTCTGTACGCTGTTTGTACACAGAGGCCAAAACCCTTGCTTCCAACTCCCAGGGAGGCGTACCTGCTAAGACGCAAGCCGCCTCGAAGGAGATTGTTCTGTACCCCCTAATCGCCCTGTTGGTGATAATCCTCTGGGGCCGACGGAGGAACATTTTGCAACGCGCATTAAGCGCATCAACCCATATGGGCGCACCGTACGTCGCCATCGAGCGCACGATAGTCGTGTATAAACGTCTGACCGTAGCGTTCGGGCCTCCAACATTCGGCAACATTCTGCCTAACGCCGCCGCTGTACCCACCAACTTCGGCAGAAGCCGTTCGAAGTGAACCTCGAATTTCCATTTTGGGTCTAGGACCAACCCAAGGTAGTTCATGGTGGTGCCGATTTTGATTTGCACGCCACCAATCCTCAGATGAAGCGAGGGAGGAACACGTCTCCGAGCGCCGAAGAAAAATAGCGCTTCGGTTTTGTTAAGGGCGACCCTTAAACCTAGCATTTCTATTCTTCTGACTACTTGCGTGACCCCTACTGAAGCAAGCAAAGATGCTCTTTCGAACGTTTCGGCGCGGGCAGTAACAAGTGTGTCGTCCGCGTAGCAGACGACATTTAATCCGCGCAAAAGAGCACCGCGCAACCTAACCTAACCTTTTTTTTTTTTTTTTTTTTTTTTTTTACCTGGGAAAATCTGCTCTCAGACCGTCTCGACCGGACTGTTGCGAGCGCCGGGAGGTGTGTGGGGATGGGCGATGGTCTGCCCGACCCACTAAAAACCCAGGGACATCCGTCAACCGCAGGGCGGGACCCCGAGCACTCGAGGAGTCTTTCACGGCCCGCCGCGGTGGTCCATTTGGACACGCCTTGAGGTTTGACCTCTACTGAGCACTACCCCCCGGATGCGGAAAGGTAGCCTCGACACCTGGAGACTGTCGCGGGGAGTGTGAGGAAGATGGTGACCCTCACCCCCGCGAAGGCTAGGACGGGTGCAACTGCCCGTAAAGCCGTCTCCGCCGCCCCGTACGCCGACGCCTGTTGACATCGGCTAAGGGGTCTGCCTCCCTCTCGCGTTCGGCCTCCTCTTTGCGACGGATGACTGTGTCGCAAAAAGTGACCACCGCGTCCCACGACCTCGTGGAGGAGACCATGGCGTTTGCCACGGCCTCAAGAGAGAGGTCGGTACCAACCACAGCCCGCAGATCTTGGCGCGGCTGCTCCCACTCCTGGCACGTTGCCAGCGTGTGTTCCGCCGTGTCGGTGGCGGCACCACACTGGTGACATGCGGCGCTTTGCTCACGTCCAATTCTGCACAGGAAGCTGCCAAAGCAGCCATGGCCGCTGAGGACCTGTGTCAGTTGGAACGTGAGCACGCCCTCCTTGCGGTCAACCCATCTGTCTAAAACGGGCCGAACCGCTCCGATGGTCCAGTGGCCAGCGCTTGGATTTTCCAGGTGCTGGTACCATTGCAGCATGGCTGCGCTTTTTGCGCACTGCCGCCATCTGGCCACCTCCTCAGGAGCCGCTCCGTCCCGACTCCGTGCTTCCGCTCTTTGCCTATAGACGCTTGTGAGCACCTCGGCTTCCAGCTCCCAAGGGGGAGTCCCCGCAAGCACGCATGCCGCCTCGAAGGAGATCGTGCGATAACCCCTGATCGCCCTAATTGCCATGGCCCGCTGCGGTCGACGCAGTAAAGCCTTGTTTTTGGCACTTAAGGCGTCACTCCACACAGGCGCCCCATAGAGCGCCATCGACTTGACTACATTAGTGTAGAGTCGTCGAGCGCTCACGCTGGGGCCACCCAAGTTCGGCAGGAGCCGACCTAACGCCGCAGCCGTCTTCAGGAGCTTCGGCGATTGTCGGCGGAAATGTTCGGAGAAGTTCCACCGACTGTCGAGGTACAACCCCAAGTACTTCATGTACTGGCTGACCTCGACGCGAACACCATCAATCATGATGTGTGCCCCTGGAGGCGGCTTTCTGCGAGCACCGTGAAAGCATATCGCTTCAGTCTTTTCCACAGCGACTCTTAGGCCCAGCATGCCGATACGCCGGACAACAAGGGTCGTACCGACCGAAGCCAACCTGGCCGCGTCGGGGAACTCCTGTGCGCGTGCCGTTACGAGTGTATCGTCTGCGTAGCAGACTAGGCTGAGGCCCCGTAATAGGGAGCCCCTTAGCGCCCAGTCATACCCCACGTTCCACAGAAGCGGGCCCAACACCGACCCCTGCGGAACACCACACGAAACGAATCTGCTACGCAGCCTACCTTCCCTGTCTTGATAGACGACCTTCCTACCCCTTAGATAGTCGCGGATTATACTGCGCAGGTACTGGGGCACACCATGAAACAGCAGCGCCTCATCGATGCATTCAAAGGGGAGGCTGTTGAAGGCGTTGGCAATGTCCAAGGACACCGCCAATACAACCTCACCCTTTGACACTGCCTCTTGGGCCGACTCCTTGACGCTCAATATAGCGTCCACCGTGGACCTGCCCTCCCGAAATCCGTACTGGCATGAAGCCAAGTCCGGACCGATGGTTTTCAGGTGGTCCACGATGCGGTGCGCCAGGACTCGCTCGAACAGTTTCCCGGCTTCGTCCAAGAGGACAATGGGCCGGTACGCTGACGGCGAGTCTAAGGGGCGCCCATCTTTGAGGAGGAGGACCAGTCGGCCCGTCTTCCACTTAGTGGGAAATCGTCCGGTGGTGAGGCAAAGGTCCAGGAGACCACGGAATCTCTCCTCCATCTGTTCCTCAGCCAGCACCCATGCACGACCGGGGATTCCATCTGGCCCAGGGGCCGTCTTCTTTGCCCGGAGACGCAGGAACGCTGCTCCCAGTTCCCCAGATGTTATTGGCGGAATCTGGGCAGCAGCTGGTTGTTCAGCCTGCGTCAAACGGCGGCACATATTAGGCGGTACGAAGGCACCGCGCTCCGGGAAAAGGGAGCCAACCACAGACTCCAGAAGCGATGGCTCAAGGGTCTCGGTCAACGGGGGCCCGACGTTTCGGAGCTTGCCCCTGATCGAACGATAGGGGCGCCCCCATGGGTCCCTGTTGAGCTCCTCGAGCATCTCCTCATGAGCCGAGTCCTTAGCCTGACATATGGCAATCTTCAGGGCTTCCTTGGCCTCCTTGTAGGCATTGCGGAGGACCTGCTCTGCAGCCTCATCGCGCCTACGGCGCCTGCGCTGGTTAGTGTATTCCCGACGAGCGGCAATACACTCTACGCGAAGGGTGGCCAGATCTTGTGACCACCAGTAAACTTCGCGTCTTGGAGGGCGCGGGCCAGCTCTAGGCATAGCCGAATTGCACACCTCCGTCATGGCCTCCGCAAGCCACTGCGCCCCTTCATCGACGTTGGTCGGTTGAGTCGCTGGCCGAAACATCACTTGCACGATCGCGGCTTCGATGAGCAACTCCTTGTTCATCTTAGTCAGGGCCCATCGTGGGAATGGAGAAGACGCATTTGGCGCCCGACCCACTCTGGGACCCTGAGAGGGGGAGAGGTCGAACCTGATGTAACGGTGGTCCGACAAGGTCTCTACCCCCTCCAGGACGGTCCAACCGGACACTCGCTGGGCGACTGCAGGGGATGCGAACGATAGGTCCACAATCGACCCGCCCTGCAGCCTGGCACAGGTGTTGACGTTGCCCCTATTGAGCAGGCATAAGCCAGAGGACACAGCCCACTCGTCCACAGCGTCACCACGCTGGTCAGAGACCGGAGAGCCCCAGGAAGTGGATTTGGCGTTAAAGTCCCCGAGAACGACGACTGACGAAGTTGGGACTCGGTTGACAATTGTCCCTAGAAGGTCGATGAACGACTCGAACTCCGTCAGTGTCCCGTTCGGGGAAAAGTAAACGCCCACCACAAACACTTCGCCCCACTTCGCAACGACGTATCCCGCACCGCGCTCATAGAGCGAGATTGGAGGGGACGTCGAAGAACCACCGATTATTGCGACCGAGTCTTTTGTGTCCGCAACCCAGTTGGAACGGGTTGGTATGTAGTAAGGCTCGGCCGCCACCGCAATGTCTATGGACCACTCTGCCATGGACTGCACGAAGAGATCCTGTGCGCCGGCAGCGTGGTTCAAGTTCGCCTGTAAGAAATGACGTGTAGGCGAACTAGACATTGGCGGTGTCCATTGCGTCTACGCGGGGCGTTTGCTGTGTGCCTTCTGAGGGTCGGATCTCGGCATTAGTTTTGCCGGCCGCCTTCTTCCTTCGCGGTGGGGAGCAAGATTTACTCCCCACGATGTGGTTCGCAGGGCGCTTCGCCTCCGCACAAAGAGGGCAGTGCGGTTTGGCGTGGCAGGACGATGCAATGTGTCCAGCCTTACCGCAGCGATAGCAAAGCTCGCTGCGGTCAATCTGGGCCACACACCGCGCCTGCGTGTGCCCTTTTTCGAGGCACCGGAAACACTTCATAGGCCGTGTTTCTAGCGCCTCTACCGGGGCAAAGCCCCACCCAACCACGATACGACCTGCGCCGATCACCACCTTAGCGGCAGGTATGGGGCACTGCACGAACAGCGTGTTCATGCCACCAGGCCCCTTTCTAAGGCTGCCGACTTTGACTGAATCGGCTGGACAGCCCCCCAAGTTCGCCACCGCATTTACTACGTGCTCAGGCCGGACCATGTCCCCAAGCATCGTGACCCTGAGATCTGCCAGCTTGACAGGACGGGCGACCCTAGCCACGTCGCCAACCGCATCTCTGAGCCTGTTGGCCAGTTGGTCGGCCTGCTCATCGGTCGCAGTACTCGGCAGGTGGAGAATGCGCCCACCTGTTGCCGACTCCCTGAAATGAACATATTCAATGCCCAAATCAGCCGGCACCACGCTCTCCTGCGCCTTCAGCAGGATGTCGGCAAACGTGATGCCTCTCTCCGCTGCCTCCGGCTGAATATTCAAAACTACGGCCGCAGATCTTGGTGGCCGTAGTTTGGGCTTCCTCTTGCGGGCAGGAGCCAGCCGTTTAGCCTGCTTGCCCTGGGAGTTCGGCTGCGGCTTGGTCGGCGCCTTACTCCTGGCCTTACGCCTGGCCTTGCGGCCTCCGACCACTGGAATCCACTCCTCTTCGGCCGTGAAATTCCTGGTCGAATTCGACTTTGTCTTAGCCGTCTTAGGGGGGGCAGGTGCCGATGCGGCCTTAGCAGCCTTAGCCCCCTTGCCGGGCTTGTTGCCTCCCTGAGGTGCTGCCTTAACAGCGGGAGGCTTCTCCACACGTCCCGATGAACGGGGAACGGTGGCCGGCGAGTTGTTGGTCGCCGACGCATATGTCATCTTGGCTGCATTGGCCTTATTTTTGGCGTCCGCCGCAAGTGGCGGGCGCAGACGCGGCTCAGGAGGCAGCCTTGCCTCGATCGACTCGAGCCGCGTTGACAGCATAAAGCCGACCTGTCGCATGACCTCACCCATGAGGGTTTGGTCGACTTCGGGAAGGGGTGGGGGCTGTTGTTCTGCCCTAACCTTCGCCTTAGGCTTAGGTTTCACCACCTTCGTCTTCTTATCCGGATTAGGAACCGAGCATGTGATCGCTGGTGGGTCCGGAACCACCTCCATGTCTTCCTCCATGCCCGAGTAAGGCGTTACCACAGGACGGTAACATTTACTATGGAGGTGCTCCACCGTGGCATTTAAAGTTGCCATATGCTCCTTAAGGCTTGCCACTTCCGCACTTAGGCGTTGGTTTTCTGCCTTGAGGGCTTCAGTCTCCTCGCTGACCGTGCGGAGACGCAGCAGGTCAACATTCTGCTTGTAGGAGGCAGCGACACTCTTTAGGGCCTTTTGGTAGGTCCCCTTCAGGTGACCTGATGATTTGGCCACGTGGAGCAGCAGGGCCACATCATCCTCCACCTGCCGCACTACAACCTGTGCCTGTGCCTCCTTGTCTTTATCGAGCCCGCCCACGGGCTCGACTCCGCTGGCCCTGGTCGCGTACGTCTTGCGAGCCATCTCGGCGCATTCCCTCTCGGCCTGCAGCTCGAGTTCACGACTCTCGGCCTCAACGTACTCGTTTTTGGCCTTGGCCCATCCGACATATTGGCCCGTGGTCGGTGGACGACCACGACCTCTGCGGCCAGACGGACCGGACATCACCTTGGGCGCCGAGCGAACTGAGTCGTTGTCAGACTCAGAAGACAAGTCCGCTCGGGGCCTCTTTTTCCCTGTCAGAGTCGACGTTGAGGAATCGGACAGTTGTTCGTCCTCTTCCCCTGCCGACAAAAAGACAGTGGCATCCACCTTTGAAGTGCCTCCTCGACTACGGCTGCGACTGCGACTGCAATTGGCAGAACGCATGCTCTCCAAGTCGAGCCGCGTCAGGGAGACGCTTAGAGCCTTGCCCTTACGACTAGGCCCATCTTCCACCTTGCCCATTGAGGGCTTTTCACTGTCCTCTCGAGACAAACCACCTCTGCCCGATCTACTGGGCCTCTTCTCCACTACCTTGTCCTTGCCGGACTTAGCGCTTGAAGCGCCACGATCTTCCACGTCCTTCTCGTTGGAGTCGGACACATCACCACCACTACCCACGACGGATCTTGTACAAGACTCCGCCGACTTCTCCGAAACGTCTTTTAAAAAATTTTTGTTCAACTTAGGCATTAATCCCACGAGTAGAGAACAAATATCGGTCACCCCGTGCAGTGGCCTCATACACGGGGAACCCTACATACTGTCAAGGGCGGGGAATATTGACAGGTTTTAACGAGGTTTCTCTCGGGTTTTAGAGTGTGTCCTTCACGTGGCCGGCCGGCTAAGGCAAGCCCTCGCTCCACCACGGAACCCGCGTACCCCACAACGCCGCGAGTGGGGGTCGTTGCAGGAACCGCAGTGGTTTACGACGATCGGGGGCTGGCGTAGGCCCCCGTTGCACCGCTTTCGCGGTGTTCCCCTTCCCCCCGTTGCGACCTGAGAACCCTTAAGGGGCGGCCGTCTTTTGAAACGACGCCCAGAAGGGGCGCCGACCTACCCTTTTCCCCCCCGTGTAACGACGCCCAGAAGGGGCGCCGTCAAAACTCCTCTCAAAGCCGCTCAGAAGGAGCAGCGAGTGTGCGGCCCAGAGTGGACACGCACGTGGAGGTGCAGGGCCCAGAAGGGGAACCTAACCTAACCTAACCTAACCTAACCTAACCTAACCTAACCTAACCTAACCTAACCTAACCTAACCTAACCTAACCTAACCTAACCTAACCTTTTTTTTTTTTTTTTTTTTTTTTTTTTTTTTTTTTTTTTTTTTTTTTTTCCCAGGGGAAACTTGCTACCAAGTTCCCGTAGGCTGGGACGACCTACGGGATATGTGGGGTTGGCCTAAACACGGCCGACCCACTAAAACCCCTGGGGAAACCTCACACCGATTATGTGGTTGGCGCGGCGGCTGTCACAGGGATAGTGTTCCGCGCTTCCCACCGGCTACGCCGTTGGGCGTCCCGCATCTGACCTGTAAAGTCCCAAGGTCAGTGCGGCCCTGTGGGGCCGGTCTTCGGTGTGGGTTTCACTGCGGTCGCCTTCGCGAACCGCCCGTCTGACGCGCGTGGACGCATCCACGCGGGAGGGGGGGACCCAGTTGTAGGCCTACTCGGACCCTCGCCCGGGTCCTCCTCTTCAACCACCCTAGCACCTTCCGACCCTGTACCTCTCAATGGAGAGGCATTGGGGTGGTCGGTTGTAGGGTCCTCGGTCCGGGACGACTCCTCCGTCGTCTCCATCGCAGACGGGGCAGTCTCCACCCCCGTTGCGGGGGGATCAGGGCGACCCCTGACAGCAGGGGGACTGCATCCCCTGCCTCCCATCAAGTGTTGATGCGGTTTGCCTGCAGCGATGCAAACCGCACACTTCGGCTCTTTCGAGCACGCCCTCGATTGGTGCCCTGGCAGACCGCACCGGAAACAAAGTTCCGAGCGGTCAACCGCACTGGGACACCTCTGCCGCGTATGGCCCACGCCCATGCAGCGGTAACACCGCATTGGGCGGGGCTCAAGGGCAACCACCTGGACAAAGCTCCACCCAAGGAGGACTCTGCCGGGCGACACGAGCGTCTTTGCCACTCGAAGGGGGCAGCGCACGATAGTGCTCCCCGCATTGTTGGGGCCCATTCTGATGCGCCCCACCCTCAACGCCCCCACTGGGCATCCAGCTCTCGCCGCAATCAACGCGGCGACGTCTTCGGTGGAGTAATCATCGTCCAACCCTGACACGCGGATATCCGCGTGTTTCTCAGGTCGGACGACTGTAGCCACCTCCGACAACACCTGCTCCAGCCTGCTGGCGAGCAGATCGGCCTTCGCGCCGCTCTCGGTACCGGGGACCTCAAAAAGCCGCGCTCCGGTGGCTGATGTCCTCGACCTAACCCCCTCGATACCAAGGTCGGGTAGGGAGATGGCCAGCCTGGCCTTTTTGATGGCGTCAGCGTACGTGACGCCCATCGCCAAGGCCTCCGGACGCAGCTTGACAACCACTGCTGATGAAGTGGGCTGCCTCAGCCTAGTCTTTCGCCGCCTTCGCGGCTTCCTCCTCGGGGCTACGCTTGTCGTCGCTTGTGGCGCTGAGCGAGGCGGCACAGCGAGGCGAGTCGGCGCAGAAGCCGAGATGGGGGCAGTCGGCGGGCGGACAGGAGCTGTCGCCCGAGCGGCGGTAGCACCGCGTGCCCGCTTCCTCTTTCCACGGACCGCCGTCGCCCAGCCGGACTGGGGCGGATCCGAAGAAATAGGCGGGTCTCTCACCGAGGCGGTGAGGCGTACCTCAGGCAGAGCGGACGAGGATCGAGCAGGCGAGGCCAGCCTCCGTCCAACAACCCTATCGGGCGCAGGTAGCACCGGAAAGCTATCTCTCCGGTGTCCGCGTTCAACCGCACGGGGTGGACGGGCACGCTCAGGCGCTGCTTGATTCATCTCGAGTCCGTCTAGACGGGCGTTGACGGCTGCGTTAGACGCCTCCATCGTACGCCTCATCTCCGTCAATGCCTTTAGTAGGACCTGGTCCGATCCGGTCTTTCTGGCAGGACGCTCTTGGCAAGGAGGACTCAGCTCCGTCCCCACCCGGTCGACCACAGTCTTTAATGATGCCACCTCACGTCTGAGGGCATACACCTCCTCACGGAGTCGGCGATTCGCCTCCTCAGTCCGGCGCGCCTCGTCTGAAGACGTCCGCGACGCCAGATTGGCCAAACACCTCCGTAAGGTCAGGGAGGCATTATTGAGCGTGCTCTGACAGGTGCCCTTGAGGTTCCCAGATTTCTGGGAGACATTCCTCACCGCAAAGGCACACTTTAGGCCCACCTCATGCACTTCATCGGCCGTCATAGGGTCCGACTGGTCCGCGATGAAGGGTACAACAGTATGGGTGGCTTCCTCCGCCTCCCGCGCAGTAGGTTCAGTAGAAAGTATCGAGGTGTACTGGCGAGGTGTCGGGCGTCTTTTAGACGGCCCCGCTCGCCCGATATCCTCGGGTATAACTACCCCCCTACGTTGTCGGTCGGCGTCCAGCCTTTCCCCCAGTTCTTCACAGAACCGCTCCTCGTCATCCAGGTGCTCCTCGTACTCGCGCAGACGTGCTTGAGTAAGGGTAGCCCTGGCCGCACCTTTTCCAATCGACGTGCCGACACCGGGAGCTTTCCCACGTCGGGCCGTCGAAAATTTGGACGCTGAGACTGACGACATCACCGACTCGGTCCCCGAAAGGTCATCGGAGTCGATCTCCACGTCGTGCAGCCTTTTGCGCCTAACGCTGCCTACAGGTCTCAAGAATACAGAGCCAGTGTCTGCATCCGAGCACCCCGCAGCCCCCTCACTCCTCCCCTCTATGCGCAACACGTTGCCCCCCCCAGAAACGGTGGGCATGCCTGAAGCAAGCGTACCGGGCGAACCCGATCCGCTGGCCTCAGGGAGGGATTCTCCCGCCTCCCGGCGGGTACCCTCCTGGGGTATAGTATTCGATATGCGACTTTCCATGGATTTTTTAACAATTTGCGGGTTGTCATCCCCCTCCAAACGATGGCAATTCAGGGGCTGCCCTTCCCCGTTGGACCAAAAAAAAGTCACCCACGCGTCGTCCACACGCCGAGGGTGCCCTATATACTACGGAGGACGGGCGGTGTCCGTAGGTTTTTACCGGTGTTCTCCGGGGCTTGATGGGTTTTCCTTCCCGCGGCCGTTTGGCCTCCGGTCTGCCCAGATACAGCGTACCCACGGCGCCAACGGTGGGGTCGTTGCCGCAAAAGGGCAGATAACGGCTTCGGGGTTGGCGTTCACCCCGGTTGCACCGCTCTCACCGGTGCCCCCTTTCCCCCCGTGCGACCTGAGAACCTTTAAGAGGCGGCCGTCTTTATGGTACGACGCCCAGAAGGGACGCCGTCAGTAACTCCTCTCGCTGCTCAGAAGGAGCAAGCGAGTTATGCGACCCAGAGTGGGCCACGTATGGGAGCTGCAAGGTCCAGAAGGGACCCCGCCTAGTCAGATGTCAGCCGGCTGGGTCCAAGCGTCTACTACACGCCGGAGCGGGAGACTGTTGGAACCAACCGTTGCCCAGGGTGCACCAGCGTGGAGGTCACCTGACTCGCACCCCAACCTAACCTAACCTAACCTAACCTAACCTAACCTTTTTTTTTTTTTTTTTTTTTTTTTTTTTTTTTTTTTTTTTTTTTTTTTTTTTTTTTTTTTCCCAGGGGAAACTTGCTAAACAAGTTCCCGTAGACTGGGGCGATCTACGGGATATGTGGGGTTGGCCTAAAAACGGCCGACCCACTAAAACCCCTGGGGAAACCTCACACCGCTAATGTGGTTGGCGCGGCGGCTGTCACAGGGATAGTGTTCCGCGCCTTCCACCGGCTACGCTGTTAGCGTCCCTCAACTGACCTATGTGCCCCAGGTCAGCGAGGCCCCCCGGACGTGGGGGGGCCGGTCTTCGGTGTGGGTTTCACTGCGGCTTTTGCAAACCGCCCGTCTGGCTTGCGTGGTCGGTCCCACGCGGGAGTGGTGGACCCGCTCGGGCCTTCGCCCGGGTCCTCCAGCTCTACCACCCTACCGCCTTCCGACCCTGTGTCTCTCTCGAGAGAGACAATGGGGTGGTCGGTCGTAGGGACCTTAGGAGACGTGGGTGGCTCCTCCACCGTCTCCATTTCCTCCGTGCGGTCTAGTGGCAGCTCCACTGAGGGCTCCACTTCAGCCGGCATCCTCTGGGCAGTCGTCCCCGATTGCTCAGGGGGAACAGGGCGGGCCCTGACGGCGGGGGGACTGCAACCCCGGCCTCCCATAATGTGGGCGTGCGGCTTCTTCGCCACAGCGCATACCGCACACCTTGGCTCTTTCGAGCAGCCCCTCGCTTGGTGCCCTGGCAGACCACACCGGAAACAAAGTCCGGTGCGGTCAACGGCACTGGGGCACCTTTGCCTAGTGTGGCCCACGCCCATGCAGCGGTAACACCGCATTGGGCGGGGCTCCAAGGCGACCACCTGAGCAAAGTCCCATCCAAGGAGGAACCTGCCAGCCTCTACGAGCGCTTTTGCCACGCGCATGGGGCAGCGCACGATTGTGCTTCCCGCCTGATTTGGGCCCGCACGGATGCGTCCCACCCTCAGGTCCTTTACCGAGCAACCAGCCCTCGCCGCCAATTCAACGGCGACGTCGTCCGTGGACAACGAGCTGTCTATCCCTGATACGCGGGTCTCCGCGTATTTTTCGGGACGGACGATAGTGGCCACGTCCGACAGCACCAGCTCCAGCCTTTTGGCGAGCTTGTCGGCCTTCGCACCGCTCTCCGTGCCTGAGACTTCAAGGAGCCGCGCCCCAGTGGCAGCCGTCCTCGACCTTACCCCCTCGATACCGAGGTCGGGTAGGGAGATGGCTTGCCTAGCTCTCTTGATGGCGTCAGCATATGTGACACCCATCTCGAGAGCCTCCGGGCGCAGCTTCACTACTACTGCCGCTGTTGTTGGCGGCCTGAGCCGAACCTTCTTCCCTCGCCTGCGCTTGCGCTTCTTTCGTCCAGGCGCTTCGCTGGCCGCACCTTGTGGCGCTGAGCGGACTGGCGTCACAGCAGGGCGGGCCTGCGCTGAAGCCTGGGCGGTGGCAGTCAGTGGGCGACTGGAGGTTGTCGCCGCAATAGGGACTCTCCCTTTGCCCCTCTTTTTCCGTTTCCCACGGGTCTCCGTCGTCCATTCGGACACTGGAGGAGGACCCAATGGGGGCAGGACCTGTCTTACCTCCATCTGAGGGAGGAAGATGGACTCCTCATCAAGGACGGACGAGGATCTCGTGGGCGTGGCCGGCCTCCCACGAAGTGAAAGGGCACGCACAGGCGCCGCTCGACCCATCTCGAGTCCGTCCAGACGAGCGTTGGTGGAGGCATTGGATTCCTCCATTGTACGCCTCATCTCACTAAGGGCCTTCAAGAGGACCTGATCCGCGTTGGTCTTAGTCGGAGGACGCTCCCGGCCGGAGCTCAACCCCGTCCCGACTTGGTCGACCGCGGTCCTCAGGGACGCCACCTCTCGTCTGAGGGCGTGCACCTCTTCGCGGAGTCGGCGATTCGCCTCCTCAACGCGCCGTGACTCGTCCGAAGAGGTCCGCGACGCCAAGTTGGCGAGGCACCTACGGATGGTCATCGAGGCGTTGTTGAGAGTGCGCTGGCAGGTACCTCTGAGGTTCCCGGATTTCCGGGAAACCTCCTTCACCGCAAAAGCGCACTTTAGCCCCACCTCGTGTATCTCGTCAGCCGTCATAGGGTCCGACGAACTGGCGATGAACGGAATGTCCACTCGAGTGGCCATCTCCGAGTCCATCTCGTCAAGGGCCGCGGAATCCACCGTGGATTGGCCAGGAGTCGGGCGTCCTTTGGACGGCCCCGCTGGCTCAATCACGGCTGGCAATACGACGCCCCTGGCTCGACGGTCGGCAGACAGCCTCTTGTCGAGCTCTGCGAGCTGCTCCTCCTCACGATC
The DNA here is from genome assembly GCA_947562085.1 of Eudonia lacustrata. Lineage (NCBI taxonomy): Eukaryota > Metazoa > Arthropoda > Insecta > Lepidoptera > Crambidae > Eudonia > Eudonia lacustrata. The sequence continues at coordinate 17,974 of OX387328.1, forward strand.
CAACTGCTCCTCATACTCCCGCATTTGGGTGCGGGCGAGGGCAGTTTTGGCCGTCGCAAAACTCGTCCCGATTGTGGCCGATCTGCCACGTCTCGATGACGAGATCTTCGCAATCGAGGCTGCGGACGCCACAGACTCAACCCCCGAAAGGTCATCGGAGTCCATGTCCACGTCACGCAACCTCTTCCTCCTGCTGCCTACGGGTCTCAGGAATACGGAACTACCGTCCGAGTCCGACCCCGCAGCCTCCACTTCTCTCTCCTCCGTGCGCATTACGTTGCCCCCCCCAGACACGGTGGGCATGCCTGAAACCAGCGTGCCGGGCGTACCCGATCCGCTGGTCCCAGGGAGGGGTTCTCCCGCCATTTGGCGGGTACCCTCCTGGGGTAAATTTTTCGTTTTGCGACTTTTCATCTTGTTTTTGACAATTTGCGGGTTGTCATCCCCCTCCAAACGATGGCAATTCAGGGGCTGCCCTTCCCCGTTGGACCAAAAAGGTCACCCACGCGCCGTCCACACGCCGAGGGCGCCCTACATACTGTCGGGGGCGGGAGGTACCGACAGGTTTTTACCGGTGTTCTCCGGGGTGTTATTGAGTTTTCCTTCTCTTGGCCGTTTGGCCTCCGGTCTGCCCAATCGCAGCGTACCCACGGCGCCAACGGTGGGGTCGTTGCCGCAAAAGGGCAGATAACGACTTCGGGGCTGGCGTAAGCCCCGGTTGCACCGCTCTCACCGGTGCCCCCTTTCCCCCCCGTGTGACCTGAGAACCTTTAAGAGGCGGCCGTCTTTATGGTACGACGCCCAGAAGGGACGCCGTCAGTAACTCCGCTCACTGTTCAGAAGGAAAAGTGAGTTATGTGACCCAAAGTAGGCCACATATGGGAGCTGCAAGGCCCAGAAGGGACCCCGCCTAGTCAGATGTCAGCCGGCTGGGTCCAAGCGTCTACTACACGCCAGAGCGGGAGACTGTTGGAACCAACCGTTGCCCAGGGTGCACCAACGTGGAGGTCACCTGACTCGCACCCCAACCTAACCTAACCTAACCTAACCTAACCTAACCTAACCTAACCTAACCTAACCTTTTTTTTTTTTTTTTTTTTTTACCCAGGGGAAGCCGTTAAGACTACCCGACCTTGAAGAGGCCTGACGGTTATGTGGGACTCGCCCGTCCGCCTTTCCACACCCACTGACAAGGAGAGAAGCTCCAAGTCAGCTGCCAGGACAAAGTCCCAGCTGGGAGGGCGAGACGGAGGGGAATACCCACTAACCCCTGGGGGACCAAACTCCGAACAGCAGAAGGCTAGGTGGCGGTCACGGGACCTGTCCCACAAGGGAATTGACCGCGCGAGGGCCACCCTGCGCCCATGCTCCAACCTGCAGCTACTGAACTGCATCCATCCGAAATTTCGAATGTGTGCACAACAGCATCCACGCGCCAGAGCACGGGCGAAACGCGCACGCACAGACATCGCACCTTGTAAAGTAGGTGCGAGAAACCTACACAATCCTTAACATCTAGCAACTTACTACTAACACATGTGTGCTGAAACACTTAACTGCGTTGTGTGGCATGGCGACCAACACAAGGCTCACTTTACATAGGGTCAAAACAATTCTTAACTATGTACTATGTACAATGTACAACTATGATTACAATAATTATATTTACATACTTCAAAGTGTCCAACTATACACATATGTATCCCTTATGGCTTGGTGCCAGTTTGGGTGTCACTTGTGCATAGAAATACACACACAATTATTTACAAATTACACACTAAAACTAGTTTAAAGACTTTACTACCTAATATCCAGTATATACACATATACATTTACTCTGACTTTCTGGTGATCTGGTGATGTGTAGAAACACCATCCAGATCTTCCTCCTTCCTTCATCCCTCCTCCTCATGCTCATAGAGCTGAGAGAATTGGGACATATCAATATTTATTTACACAATTATTTACACATTTATTATTTACACACATTTATATATTTACGCTATCTATTTACACTAACTCATTCATTTCTTTTTCAGAAACGCCGGAGGAGCCTGCTGACGGTGTTACACTACGGCGGATGAAGGTCCGCGTACCGTCGTCTGCGCCTTCCGACTCTCTTTCTCCTCGCCAGGGGGGCATTGGCAGCCTCTTCGCGGACGCGTTCGGCCTCTTCTTTGAGGCTCATGCAGTCCTCTGCGAATTGGACCACCGCATCCCACTTTTCCTCATCCTCCAGCATCGTGTTTACGAGGCTGGGAAGAGTGAGGTCGTCACTTCCGATGGCTACCTGTAACGTGCTTCTCTGGGTGGAAAAGGCACAGCACACTTGCAGTGTGTGCTGTGCAGTGTCCTCCTCTGCGCCGCACTGATGACAGGTCGGGCTCTCCTCTCGCCCAATCCTGGACAGATACTCACCGAAGCAACCGTGTCCGGTGAGTATCTGCGTCAGGTGAAACGAAATGCCTCCAAAAGGCCTATTTGTCCAGTCCGGTAAAACTGGGCGGATAGCTTCGACGGTGCGGACACCGTATGTGGGGGACTCCATGAGTTCCTGCCACCTCCACATCGCCATGTCAAACGCATCCCGCCTTACCGCCTCCAGCTCTGCAAGAGCCGGGCGTTCGCCGTTCGCCCTCCTCTCCGCCCTGTACTCATACACCTCGGTTAAAACCTTGGCTTCTAAGTCCCAGGGCACCATTCCCGCAATCGCTGTCGCGGCCTCGTACGATACGGTGCGGTATCCCCTGATAGCCCGGACTGCGACCACTTTCTGTGGCCGCCGCAGCAGCGCGACGTTCCTGGGCGTCAGGGAATCCGACCATACCGGGGCTCCATAGAGCGCCATACTCCGGAGGACTCCTGCGTACAGCCTGCGGCAGCTATCCCCGGGGCCACCAATGTTGGGAAGCAGGCGGGCCAGAGCCAACCCTGCTTTCACCACTCTTGGAGCCATCTCCTCGAGGTGTGGTCTAAAGGACCAGCGGCTGTCCAATATGAGACCCAGGTACTTGAGCCGTGATCCGACTTTCACCTGGACTCCGTCAACATCAATGTGGGCATCACTGGGGGGGCCGCCCCGAGGACCATGAAACAGAATGGCCTCAGTTTTTGGCAGCGCCACCTCCAGTCCCAGTAACCTGATCCGCGATATGGTCAGAGTGGCAGCAATGGACGCCAACCGCGCCGCCTCCTGGTAGTCACCGCCCCGTGCAGTGACTAGGGTGTCATCTGCGTAGCAGATGACACCCGACCTGGGAAGGGAGACCCCTCTCAGGACCCAGTTGTATCCAAGGTTCCACAGGAGTGGCCCAAGAACCGACCCCTGTGGAACCCCGCACACCATGCTATGCGCGCGAATACTCGCCCCGCCAGGCTCCAGGTACAGGACAGACCTGTCCCTGAAGTAATCCATTAGGACCCTTCGTAAGTACCAGGGCACGCGGTGGTACTGTAGTGCCTGTACAACAACGCTGAAGGGAAGGGTGTTGAATGCATTGGCTATGTCCAATGAGACCGCCAACACCCTTTCCCCTCTTTCTGCCGCATCATCGGTAATTCTACGCAGGGTCAAAACCGCGTCGATCGTCGACCTTTCCTTCCTAAACCCAAATTGGGTGTCCTCTATATTGGGCCCTTCGTTATCCAGATGGTGGATGATGCGGGCGGCGAGCAAACGCTCGAAGAGTTTGCCCGTCTCATCCAGGAGAACGATCGGGCGATACGCGGAGGGGGAGTCCAGAGGACGTCCCTCTTTTTTCAGTAGGACTAGTCGGCCCTGTTTCCAGATTTTCGGGAATCTCCCTTCCCGGAGGCAGGAATCCAGAAGCTCGACTAGTCTTACTCCCATATGGTCAAGGGCTATGGATAGCACCCTACCCGGCACACCATCAGGTCCTGGGGCCTTTTTCTTCGAGCGGAGGCGGTCGATCACCAGCTCCATCTCTTCGTCCGTCACATGAGGGATGGTCAGGGGATCCACCTCTCCGTCATGTTCCGGGGCATTGAAGGGGACCGCCTCAAACACCCGGTCCGGGAACAGGCCATCGACTATCCGGGTCAGGAGTTCCGGCTGAAACGATTCCGTGGGGGGCGCCGAGCTACGGAGCCGATTCCTTACGGAACGGTACGGCCTTCCCCACGGGTCTCGGTCCAGGTCAGCCAGAAACTCCTCCCATGCCGCTGTTTTGGCCTGTAATATCCCAATTTGGAGAGCCTTTCTTGCCTCGTTCAGCCGGGCGTGGAGATCTTCCTCCTCTTCTGGGGGGTGTCGTCTGCGGCGACACCTCTGGTATAGGCGGCGCGCGTGTATTGTGGCTTCTCGGAGGGACGCAATTTCCGCCGACCACCAATACACCGCGCGTTGCTGAGGGCGATCGCCCACTCTAGGCATGGAGGCGTCGCATACCCTGGTAAGGGATCTGCGAAACCTCTCAGCCTTTTCGTCGACGTCGAGATCTGCCGGGGGAGCCGGGAGCCAACCTTCCATCATGGCCGTCTCAATGGCAGCTTCCTTGTCGAGTCGCGTTAGGGCCCAGCGTCTAAACTTTTCGGAGCGGACTCCTTGCGAGGCAGAGAGGTTCGTCCGGGGAGGGCTGGACACCATGATCCAAATGTAGCGGTGGTCGCTCATGGTCTCGGCCTCCTCCATGACTCTCCACTCCGACACACGCGAGGCGATGGCGGGGGTCGCAAACGTTATGTCCACGATGGATTCCCCCTGCCATCTCACGCACGTGCTCACATTGCCCCGATTCAGGAGCACTAGCCCTGCCTCAATGCAAAATTCTTCGACTGTTTCACCCCTTTGGGTGGTGACGGGAGATCCCCATGACGTCGATTTTGCATTGAGGTCGCCCGCTACGATGACTTGTAGCGGGGCGAGGCGGCGCACGACTCCTTGAAGCGCAGCAACGAATGCCTCAAAATCGGAGAAAGGCCGGTTTGGCGAGAAATATACGCCGACAAGGGCAACATCTCCCACTGTGGCAGCCACAAATCCTGGCCCTCTTTCCTTGAGCGAGATGGGGGATGCTCGGGGATCTGTCGAGGTGACAATCGCCACGTCGGCCACACTTCCGCCTGTGTCGCCAATCCAGTTGTCCTTGGCTGGAACCGTGTATGGCTCCGCCAGGATCGCCACGCTTGCCTCCCACTCCGCCATGTGCTGCACAAGTAAATCCTGTGCAGTGGCGCAGTGGTTGATATTCGCCTGAATTATTTTTAAATTAGGGCGTCTGGACATTTTTGGGCCTGTTCCGTCACCTCCATGGGCACGCTGGTAGGCGCTGCACTCTTCGGGGGAGGCCTCGTCCAAGGGGCCTTGGTCTTCATTTTAATGGGGGGGGGATTGCACTTCCTCCCACCCATGTAGTGGTCCGCTTTGATCTTGGCCGCAGCGCAAACACTGCAAAACGGCTCCTCAGCTACGCAAGTATCCGCACGGTGCCCTGGGCGACTGCATCGGAAGCACATATCGCTTCTATTAACATCAGCAGTACAGGCGTATCTCGTGTGGCCCGTTCCCATGCATTGATAGCACCTCAATGGAAGCGGGTCCATCACCACCACCTGTACTGTTGACCATCCCACTGGGATACGTCCTTCTAAAGCCAACTTTTTCGCAGCCGCCACAGGGCACTTCACCAGCATAGAGTTTGAGCCCCACGGGCCTGGTCGGATGTCTCCAAACGTGACCATATGCTCCGGGCATCCAGCCAAGCGCAATACTGCTTCCTTGACCCATTCCTCCTGAATGGTCTCGTCAATTCCCACCAGGCGTACGTGCGCTTTCCTGAAGGGCCTAAGCACCTCCGCATCATCACTGATGATTTCCCTCATTCTTTCTGCGAGTGCGTCGGCTTTTGCCCCACTGGTGGACCCTGGAATTTCCAGTTTTCGGCCACCAGCAGCAGTGGTCCTGACACGAAGCGTGGCAAGTCCGAGGTCTTCCAACTTAATGGCTTTTACAGCCTTGCCCAGGACTGAGGCGTAGTTTTCGCCCCTTTCTAGGGTCTCCTTCTTAAGCGTCACCGTAATGACAGACGACTTCGGGGTAGTGAGCTTTGCAGCTTGCTGCCTTTGATGCGACTGAGGAGTCGCGCTTTTAGCCACTACCTCCTTGGTCGTATTTTTCGGCCCAACAGTCTGAGGGTTAGAAGCCTGTTGCTTCTTCCCTTTTTTCCCTTTTTTGACAACTTCCACCCACTTGTTTGCAGGGGTGCTTGAAGCGGCAGCCAGTCCGGGGGATGGAGAGCGGTCGCGGTTAACCGGCTTCCTGGCCAGTGGCCTTGCCTGAGGGGGCACATAGGGGGCGCTTGACGAGCCAGCTTGCGCCTCCAGGGCCGCAGCATGCGCCGCGAGAGCTCTCTTTTTATCGCTGGCTAGCGGGGGTCTCAGGATGGGTTTAGGGGGGAGTCTGTCCTCTATCCCATCGATTCTGTCATTGAGCATTTTGCCCAATGACCGGAACATCTCACCTTTGAACTCATCCATCATCGATGCCAACATGGGCATCAGCTCTTTCTGCAGCGGGGTGGCTTTTGCCACTGCTGGAGGGGAAGATGCTCTTTCTCGGGGAGTCCTTTCGCGGCCCGAGAGGGACAAGCGAATGGCACTGAGCTCCTCTTTGACCAAGCTGAGCTCGATCTTCATGCGCTCATTGCTAGCACGAAGGCGTCTTGCCTCTTCAGATGGCGTAAGCTCTTGGAGAGCTTGCATCGTTTTTTGCAGAGTCAGTGTTGCGTCGTTGAGGTCTCCTCTCACCCCACCTTTTAGGTTGGCGGACTTTTGCACCGACTCTACAATGGTCGCCACGCTATTCCGTGCCTTCTCTAATAGCACGTCCTTGCTGGCATTGGCCTCCTCATATAACCTAACCTAACCTAACCTAACCTAACCTAACCTAACCTTTTTTTTTTTTTTTTTTTTTTAACCCAGAGTAACTCATTACGAGTACCCGGGGCCTTGAAGAGGCCCCAGGTTATGTGAGACTCACCCGTCCGTCTTTCCGCAACCCACCGACTGTAATGGAGACGCCATTGTCTCCAGTCGGCTGCCAAGGGAAGGCCCAAGGCTGGGAAGGGCGAGACGGAGGGGGATACTCACTAACCTCTGGGGGACCAAACTCCGAAACAGGTGAAGACCGCGGGGCCTTTCCTGAGGGAATTAAACCGCGGGGTTCACCCTGGCGCCCGTGTGATCACCCGTGTCGGCCCATTCGCACATGGTGCGTTTAGGGCCGACACGCGCAGTCACCCGGGCGGTACGCGTTCGCGACGTCTTTAACAACACCACACCCCCTGGGGGGTGTGCTGTTGTTAACCTCTGGAGAGGTTACGACAAAAAGCACGGAGTGCACCACAGCAAAGCGCCCTATCCGCCACCACCAAGGATTTGGCATGTGGCAGAAGAGGCGCTTCCACCTTAACAAAGGGGCTGCGACCAGCAGAGCCAGGATAGGACCCGGCACTAGCGGCCCCCCCTTTCTCCTCCAGGCGGCTGCCCCGACAGTCTGGCAGACCGCCTACTTCTCTTCGGCAGAGTAGGGGAAGCACCGCGCTCAATGCGCTCAGACTCCCCCTCCTCCCCGTCCTCCCTCAAGCTCTCCCTCTCCCTTACCACCTCCACCGTCTCCACGCCCGGGACCCTCCCGGCACCCTTTCCGGAGGAAGAGGCGCTTGGGGCAGGGGGCAACGGTGGGGGAAGCCTCGCGAGCACGACCGTTGGCACCCTCGGCGGAAGCTCCACGGCCGTCTCCATCTCAACCTCTATCGGCTCCGTAGTGGCAGGCCTCTTCTGCCGTTCCTCCGGGATCCTCATCCTTGTAGCAGGGGGACGGCACTCCCTGCTACCCATCACATGCCCGTGGGGCAGTGCAGCTTCGGCGCACACCAAGCAGTGCGGCGGCTTCGTGCAGGCACCAACTTGGTGCCCAGAAGCGCCGCACCTAAAGCAGCACCCCGTCCTGTCCACAGTTGAGGGACACATGAGCCGCACATGGCCCAGTCCCATGCACCTGAAGCAGCGCATAGGCCTGGGCTCGATGGCCTCCGTCTTAGCTAGGCTCCATCCAACCTGAAGCCTTTCCATATTCACGAGCTTTCTCGCCTCCCGTATGGGACACTGCACCCTCACTGATGCAGTTCCATCGGGGCCCGGCCGAAAGCTTCCAACCTTTATTTTCCCCTCGGGGCACCCTCCCTGTGCCGACACGGCGGCGACCACCATCTCCGACGTGACGTAGTCGTCGAAGTCGAAGAGGCGGATATCCGCCCGCTTCTCCGGTCGAGCAACCAACGCCACGTCAGACACTACCTCCTCCAGCCTTTGTGCCAGCCTGTCGGCGGCCTCACCACTATCGGCTCCTGGCACCTCTATTAATTTGGCCCCCGATTGGGCCGTCTTAATCTTTACGCCAGGGATGCCGAGCTCCTCCAAGCGTATGGCATCTCTGGCTCTAGCGATGGTGTCCGCGTATGACACCCCTAAGGCAGCAGCCTCCGGCCTGAGCTGGAGGATCACCGCCGTCGATCCGGGCTGCCTTAGGGTAACCCTTCCTCTTAAAACACCCGGTGGCGTCGGTCCCACATTGGGCACCGTCAGTGCCTCAGTCCTCTTCTGGGCAGGGGGCCCTGCTCCTCTCCTCCTCTTTCCACGGGTCCCAGCGGTCCGCACCACAACGGGTTGGACGGGCGTCGGAGGGACCGGAGCGGGTTTAACACCGCATGCGACCACCGAGCTAAACGTTCTCGTCTCAGGCGTCGGAAGCCTCGCCTCTAGTCCGTCCAACCGCCTGTCCATTCCCTCGAGGGTGCGCTGCATTGCTGCTAGCACAGTCGCCACATTGCCACTCGACTCCGATGCAGAAGGAGGGGCAGCCTTTGCTTCTCTAAGGCGCATGACCTCCTTTGCAAGGCACCTGGCCTCCTCTACAGCCTTGGCGGCCTTCACCTCCGCAATGCGTCCGGCCTCCTCTGCAGCCACTTTGGCCTTCCTGGCCTCAGTGAGCTGCTTCCCAACATCCTTCATCTCCACCCTGAGCTCATCGATCCAGCAGGTCATATCCATGGCCCTCACGATGGTGTTTTTGAGCTCTTCCACCAGTTCGTCCGGATCCTCGGGCCAACCTTCATCCTCCTGGAGCCACTCGTTTCTTACTTCCAGGATTCTGTATGCCTCCTCATACATCTTCATTCTCTCCTGGTATGCCCACTCTTCATCAGCCCTCTCCATGTCGGCCCTCTCCTCTTCCTCCACCCTCCTCCTCTCCACGTCTGGCGTTTCTTTGCCCCCCCCAGAAACGGTGGGGCAGCCTGAAACCGGAGCACCGACGTTGGCCGGTGAACCAGTCCCAGGGAGGGATTCTCCCGTCTCCCGACGGGTACCCTCCTGGGGTAATTGTTTTTTTGGAAACGCACTCATATTTGACATTGATGGGGTGTCACCCAGACAATTTTATAGGGTTGTCATCCCCCTGGCAATTTAAGGGCTGCCGATCCCTGGTAGGCAGTGACAACACCTATGCGACGCCCACTCGCCAAAGGTGCCCTATATACCCACGGAGGGCGGGAGGTATCCGTGGGGTTTTAACGACTTTTCCTTGTCGATAAGAGGGTCTCCCCCCTGAAAAGGAAGCCCATGCAAGAGCATGAACCCCCTTTCCCCTCTGCAGTCGGCGGTGTCCCAGATAGGGACGCCACCGAGTGCTGCCGCTACCCTACCTCAAGGGCTTTTACGCGGCGCCAATACCCCTCAGGCTATCCTCTCGGGCTTTTACATGGCCATAGGCTAGTCCAGGTCGTACACCTCTGACGCCACGGACTGCCTGCGCGCTTGAGATGGACGGATCGGACTATCCGACCCCTCGTCCGTCTCTACCTCCGGAGCATCCTCACTGTCCGACCCCAGTACTCTCCCTGTACCTCTCAACGGAGAGGCATTGGGGTTAGAGGATGGAGGGGACGGCCGGTCCGAGAGCGGGGCATCTGCCTCCAGCATCTCGACCTCCTCCGTGGTCCGTCTCGGCGCGATCGGCGCTGTCGTGCGCGCTGGGGAGCTGTCCCGCACCCTCCTTCGAGGGGGGACGCACGCCCGACTCCCCATAATGTGGCCCGCAGGGGCCCCTCCGTCCGCACAGACCGCGCACCGCGGCACTGCGGAACACTCCGCTGCTTTGTGCCCCGGAAGGCCGCAGCGGAAGCAGGCCAGGCTGCGGTCCACATTAGAGGGGGGGCAAAACACCCTGGTGTGACCCACGCCCATGCACTTAAAACAGCGCATAGGGCGTGAGTCGAGGAGCATTACTGGGACCCACAGCCAGCCCACCAGCAATCTCCTCGCCGCCACGATAACCTGGGCCGCCCTGACCGGGCAGCTCACCAGCACCGATGTTGTGCCGCCAGGGCCGGGTCGCCGCGCTCCCACCCTGACCCTATCCGGCGGGCATCCCCCTTTCGTGGCCACTGACTGCGCCACGTCCTCGTCGGCGACGGTATCGTCGAGGCCGGAGATGCGCACGTCCGCGCATCTCTCCGGCCTGGCGATTGTCGCCACATCGGCCACCACCTCTCGCAGCCGAGCGGCCAGGCGATCGGCGACATCCCCGCTGTTTGCGCCCGGGATTTGGAGCAACCGGGCGCCCGACATGGAGATCCGGGTCGTTAGCCCGGACGTGATCCCGACGTCGGCCAAATTAATGGCCGCCTTCGCCCTCTGGATCACGGCGGCGTACGTGACGCCGCTCTCCACCGCCTCCGCCGTCAGCTTCACCGAGACCGCCGTCGAGCGGGGGGGCTTCAGTCGCCTCCTCGAGAGCTCCCTCCGAGCCGGGGCCGCCGGGGCCCTCTGGGGCAGGGGTGTTCCTCCGGTGGCAGGTGCGCCACCAGAGCTCGCGACCGGGGCCGCTCCCGCTCTCCTCCGCCGACGGCGGGTCACCACTGACCATGGCTCCTCGCCCGCAGGCGCCGGGGCCCGGCCCACGGGCCGTTGGGGTGGGGGCACAAGCGGCGGTGCCCGTCTCGTGCTCGGCGTGGGAAGGGGCGGGAATTCCCTCCCAAGACGCGTCCTCTCGGGCACGGCGGAACCCCTCGCCTCTAGCCCGTCTAGGCGCGCGTTAATCGCGCCGAGGGAGCCGAGGAGCAGAGCTCTCAGCTCCGCGAACCCTCCCGCCTCGGACTGAGGGACAGGTGCGGCCTCCGCACGCGGGGGCGGCCTCCCGCTGAGGCCCTGCCTGAGGGCCGCTAGCTCCGCCCGCAGCTCCCCCACCTCGCCCTGCAGCCTCTCGTTGGCGAGGGCCAGCTGCGCGATCTCCTCGGATCTGCCGCACGCGCACGGCGCCGCCTCCCTCTGCGGTACCGGCGCCGTTGGGGCCTCCCTCCCTTCAACCGTCTCGGCGGAGCGGGTCTCAACCTCAAACTGTGTCAGCGAGAAGTCCGCGGCGGCATCACGCACACGCTGCTTCTCGCGGACCCCCCGCATCCTCTCCCGGAGCTCCTTCCTCTTGCTCCGGATGGCCTCTATGGCCGCCGCCGAACCGCCGTGCGCCAGGGCCTTCTCCAGCGACGCCTGAACGTCGCGAAGGAGCTCCTCATAAGTGGAGAGCTCCTCCGAGAGGTCCGCGTCCAGCTCGCTGCCGAGCTCCTCCCACGCCGGTCTGGGCAAGGTGTCACGCCCAGACCTACCACGTCCTCTCCGCCCCGTACCCATCTTTGGGCTGGACCTGGACGTCCCCTCGGACCCATCCGAGGAGTCGCCCGCACTCCGCGACCTCTTCCGGGTGTCGCCGCCCCCTCCTCGCAAACGCAGGACTCCCCCTGCCTCCTCCTCCCTCGCCTCGGTAACAAATTTGACACTCACCGACCCGGTAATCGGTGAGCGGCTGGCGCGAGCAGCGTAATATCGCGAGCGTTTCTCCATTACAAATTTCACACATGGCCCCTGGATACGGACCATGCGCCGGGCGTCAGCCGGATCATATGACAAAAAGAACTCCTTAAACGACATCAAATTTTTGTGTTGGCGGCTATTAAGGGGCCGCCAGCTCCTCTTCCCCCCCACCCCTGACGACGCCCAGAAGGGACGCCGTCCAATCTCCCCTCAAAGCCGCTCAGAAGGAGCAGCGAGTTGTGCGGCCCAAAGTAGGCACGCACAGGAGTTGCAGGGCCCAGAAGGGGCACCCGCCTTGCCAGATGTTAGCCGATTGGACCCAACCTTCTCCGAACGGAGAATGTTGGGTCCAATGTTTTTTTTTTTTTTTTTTTTTTTTTTTTTTTTTTTTTTTTTTTTTTTTTTTTTTTTTTTTTTTTTTTTTGCCCTGGGGAAAATTCCCTACGGAATCATCCCGCGGGTTGGGGCTACCCGCGGGGGTATGTGGGGTTGACCAAAGATGTTATTCGGTCGACCCACTAAAAACCCCAGGGAAAACCAGACACGCCGGTACGTGGCTGACGCGGGATCTGTTTTAATAGTGGACCGCGCCATCCACCAGCCACGCCCTATCGGGCGACCCACTGCTGACTGTTATGGAGCCCCACAATCAGCGTGGCCCTTTAGGGCCCTCCTGCGTCGGTTTTGGGGCGACAAAGCGCCCATCCTTGGACCTGGGTCTGAGCCGGGCCAAAGCGCCGGAACTCATTCCCGGGTCCTCTGCCTCCCTTACACCTTCATCCCCGGTACCTCTGGAAGCAGAGGCATTGGGGGGGTCGGGCGCAGGGCTCGCGGTGCGATGCGTAGAGGCCTCCTCTACTGTCTCCATAGCCAGCTCTTCCGCCAATGGCGGGGCGGCTTCCCTCGGGGTAGTCTGTGTATCAGGGCGTGGCTCCGGCGTCTCCGGACGAGCCCTGACGACAGGGGGACTACATCCCCTGCCACCCATCAAATGGCCGAATGGCCTGTTGGCCTCGGCACAAACTGCACAGCGTGGTTGGCGCGTGCAGACCCTCGCCTGGTGTCCGAGCTGACCACACCGGAAGCAAAGTCCGGTGCGGTCTACGGCGGATGGGCACCTCGGCCTTGTATGGCCCACGCCCATGCAGCGGAAACACCGCATTGGGCGGGGCTCAAGGGCAACCACTGTAGCAGTGCTCCACCCCAGGAGCAGCTTGCCTGTCACCACCAGCGCTTTGGCCGCTCGTATGGGGCAGCGCACAATGGTGGACCTCGCATTGTCAGGGCCAGCTCTAATTTGGCCCACCCTCACGCTCTCAACGGAGCACTCAGCTTTCGCAGCAACGGCTGCAGCGACGTCGGAGGCGGCGATTGCGATGTCTAGCCCTGATACGCGGAGATCCGCGCACTTTTCAGGCCGGACAACCGTGGCCACCTCCGACAACACCTGCTCGAGCCGTTGAGCGAGCAAATCGGCCTTTTGGCCGCTTCCGGCACCCGGAACCTCAATGAGCCGCGCTCCCGTGGCGGCGGTTCGGGATCTCACGCCTTCCCCTATACCGAGGTCGGCGAGCGAGATCTCCTGCCTGGCTTTCGCGATGGTCTGGGCATACGTCATCCCCATCGCGATCGCCTCAGGGCGTAGCTGCACCACGATAGCCGCGGTCTTCGGCTGCCTCAACCCGGCCCTCCTGCGCTTCCTCTTTTTCGGCGCTGCTTGCGCTACCGGGTGAACCAGTGGCACAGCTGCGCGGCCCGGCACTGAAGCCGAAGGCGGAGTCGTCGTTGGTGGGCGAGTGGAGGGACTCGCCACAGCTGGAAGTGCCTTTCGGCCTTTCCGCTTCCTCCCGCCACGGGGCACCTCCGTCCAAGCCTCAGACGGGAGTGGCGGCTGCGCTCGACTAGTGCCCGCTTTGGAAAGCGGGGCTCTAGGAGCCGACGTCTGGTCGCTGATGAGCGACACTCGGGGTAGAGGGGTAGACACCCGTTTGCGCCCAGCCACCCTTGCAGGAGTAGGGAGAGAGGGGAAGTCCCCAAATCTCTCGCTCTCAACCACAGAGGGCGGGCGGACACTCTCCGATGCCACCGACCTTGCCTCTAGGCGATCCAGCCGTGCACCCAGTGCAATGGTGGACGCCTCCATCGTCTCTCTCATGTTGGCGAGAGCTGCCAGCAGAGGGTCGTCTCGTCCGGGTTCGGAAGCGGCGACTTGAGGGCTCTGTGCCCAGCGCGGTGACGCGCTGTTCCGGCCGATCTCACTCCTCAGTGAGGCGACCTCCGCCCTCAGGCTCTCCACAATCTCTTGTAGGCGCAAGTTTTGCGCCTCAATCCGTTTGGACTCGTCGTCCAAGGTCCTGGACGCCAGGTTGGACAGGCATCTCCGGATCACCGATACGGCATTATTCAGAGTGCCCTGGCACGTGCCTTTAAGGTGCCCGGACGTCTGGGCCACCCTCTTCACGGCCAGCGCACATCTGATGCCCACCTCCTGTATTTCGTCGGCCGTCAAGGGGTCCGACGGTTCCGCGACGAACGGGATCTCCATCTCGAGAGCAGCCTCGCTGGTCAGCCCAACAAGTTCCCCAAAGGAGTCAACAGAGGCGGGGCGAGGTGACGGGTGTCCTTCGGACAACCCCTCTCGCCCATCCCTCGCGACATCCTTGGCGTTCCTGGCCCGCTGACCCTCGGCTCGCTTCTCCTCTCTTGTCGTTCTGGTGGCGACTGAACGTCCTCTCCTCGCCGACGACACTTTGGCCGAGGCCGACGACACCACAGATTCGTTCCCCGACTGATCGTCGGAGTCCAAAACGGGGTCAAGTGGCCTCTTCCGCCCACCACTAACGCTTCCCATGATTACGGACTCAGAGTCCGAATCCGTGAAGCCCTCCTTCTCCTTCGCCTCCACACGCAGAATAATGCCCCCCCCAGATACGAGGGGCTTGCCCGGGGCCAACAAGACGGACGACTTATCGCCCGACCTGCTAGTCCCGGGGAGGGGTTCTCCCACCGGTCGGTGGGTACCCTCCTGGGGTAGTACGTGGTTATTTCTGCTCATCATGAAGTTTGACAATTTGCGGGTTGTCATCCCCCTCCAAACGATGGCAATTCAGGGGCTGCCCTTCCCCACTGGACCAAAAAATCACCCACGCGCCGTCCACACGCCGAGGGCGCCCTACATACTGTCGGGGGCGGGAGGTACCGACAGGTTTTTACCGGTGTTCTCCGGGGTGTTATTGAGTTTTCCTTCTCTTGGCCGTTCGGCCTCCGGTCTGCCCAATCGCAGCGTACCCACGGCGCCAACGGTGGGGTCGTTGCCGCAAAAGGGCAGATAACGACTTCGGGGCTGGCGTAAGCCCCGGTTGCACCGCTCTCACCGGTGCCCCCTTTCCCCCCGTGCGACCTGAGAACCTTTAAGAGGCGGCCGTCTTTATGGTACGACGCCCAGAAGGGACGCCGTCAGTAACTCCGCTCACTGTTCAGAAGGAAAAGTGAGTTATGTGACCCAAAATAGGCCACATATGGGAGCTGCGAGGCCCAGAAGGGACCCCGCCTAGTCAGATGTCAGCCGGCTGGGTCCAAGCGTCTACTACACGCCAGAGCGGGAGACTGTTGGAACCAACCGTTGCCCAGGGTGCACCAACGTGGAGGTCACCTGACTCGCACCCCTAAGAGGGTCTCCCCCCTGAAAAGGAAGCCCATGCAAGAGCATGAACCCCCCTTTCCCCTCTGCAGTCGGCGGTGTCCCAGATAGGGACGCCACCGAGTGCTGCCGCTACCCTACTACAAGGGCTTTTACGCGGCGCCAATACCCCTCAGGCTATCCTCTCGGGCTTTTACATGGCCATAGGCTAGTCCAGGTCGTACACCTCTGACTCCACGGACTGCCTGCGCGCTTGAGACGGACGGATCGGACTATCCGACCCCTCGTCCGTCTCTACCTCCGGAGCATCCTCTCTGTCCGACCCCAGTACTCTCCCTGTACCTCTCAACGGAGAGGCATTGGGGTTAGAGGATGGGGAGGGCTGGTCCGAGAGCGGGGCATCTGCCTCCAGCATCTCGACCTCCTCCGTGGTCCGTCTCGGCGCGTGGATCTGCGCTGTCGTGCGCGCTGGGGAGCTGTCCCGCACCCTCCTTCGAGGGGGGACGCACGCCCGACTCCCCATAATGTGGCCCGCAGGGGCCCCTCTTTCCGCACAGACCGCGCACCGCGGCACTGCGGAACACTCCGCTGCTTTGTGCCCCGGGAGGCCGCAGCGGAAGCAGTCTAGGCTGCGGTCCACATTAGAGGGGCAAAACACCCTGGTGTGACCCACGCCCATGCACTTAAAACAGCGCATAGGGCGTGAGTCGAGGAGCACTACTGGGACCCACAGCCAGCCCACCAGCAATCTCCTCGCCGCCACGACAATCCGGGCCGCCCTGACCGGGCAGCTCACCAGCACCGATGTTAGGCCAGGCCGGCCGCCAGGGCCGGGTCGCAGCGCTCCCACCCTGACCCTATCCGGCGGGCACCCCCCCTTCGCGGCCACCGACCGCGCCACGTCCTCGGCGGTGACGGTATCGTCAAGGCCGGAGATGCGCACGTCCGCGCATCTCTCCGGCCTGGCGATCGTCGCCACATCGGCCACCACCTCTCGCAGCCGAGCGGCCAGGCGGTCGGCGACGTCCCCGCTGTCTGCGCCCGCGATTTGCAGCAACCGGGCGCCCGACATGGAGATCCGGGTCGTTAGCCCGGACGTGATCCCGACGTCGGCCAAATTAATGGCCGCCTTCGCCCTCTGGATCACGGCGGCGTACGTGACGCCGCTCTCCACCGCCTCCGCCGTCAGCTGTACAGAAACCGCCGTCGAGCGGGGGGGCTTCAGTCGCCTCCTCGAGGGCTGCCTCCGAGCCGCCGGGGCCGCCGGGGCCCTCTGGGGCAGGGGTGTTCCTCCGGTGGCAGGTGGTGCGCCACTAGAGCTCGCGACCGGGGCCGCTCCCGCTCTCCTTCGCCGACGGCGGGTCACCACCGACCACGGCTCCTCGCCCGCAGGCGCCGGGGCCCGGCCCACGGGCCGTTGGGGTGGGGGCACAAGCGGCGGTGCCCGTCTCGTGCTCGGCGTGGGAAGGGGCGGGAATTCCCTCCCTGGACGCGTCCTCTCGGGCACGGCGGAACCCCTCGCCTCTAGCCCGTCTAGGCGCGCGCCAATCGCACCGAGGGAGCTGAGGAGCAAAGCTCTCAGCTCCGCGAACCCTCCCGCCTCGGACTGAGGGACAGGTGCGGCCTCCGCACGCGGGGGCGGCCTCCCGCTGAAGCCCTGCTTGAGGGCCGCTAGCTCCGCCCGCAGTTCCCTCACCTCGCCCTGTAGCCTCTCGTTGGCGAGGGCCAACTGCGCGACCTCCTCAGATCTGCCGCACGCGCACGGCGCCGCCTCCTTCCGCGGTATCGGCGCTGTTGGGGCCTCCCTCCCTTCAGCCGTTTCGGCGGCGCGGACCTCAGCCTCGAACTGGGTCAGGGAGAAGCCCGCGGCGGCATCACGCACACGCTGCTTCTCACGGACCCCCCGCATCCTCTCCCGGATCTCTTTTCTTTTGGTTCGGACGGCCTCTATGGTCGCCGCCGAACCGCCGTGCGCCAGGGCCTTCTCTAGCGACGCCTGGACGTCGCGAAGGAGCTCCTCATAGGTGGAGAGCTCCTCCGAGAGGTCCGCGTCCAGCTCGCTGCCGAGCTCCTCCCACGCCGGTCTGGGCAAGGTGTCACGCCCAGACCTGCCACGTCCTCTCCGCCCCGTACCAATCTTTGGGCTAGACCTGGACGACTCCTCGGACCCATCCGACGAGTCGCCCGCACTCCGCGACCTCTTCCGGGTGTCGCCGCCCCCTCCTCGCAAACGCAGGACTCCCCCTGCCTCCTCCTCTCTCGCCTCGGTAACAAATTTAACACTCACCGACCCGGTAATCGGTGAGCGGCTGGCGCGAGCAGCGTAATATCGCGAGCGGTTCTCCATGACAAATTTCACACATGGCCCCTGGATACGGACCATGCGCCGGGCGTCAGCCGGATCGTATGACAAAAACACCTCTTTGTCGGACATCAAATTTATTTGTTGGCGGCTATTAAGGGGCCGCCAGCTCCTCTTCCCCCCCCCCCCCTGACGACGCCCAGAAGGGACGCCGTCCAATCTCCCCTCAAAGCCGCTCAGAAGGAGCGGCGAGTAGTGCGGCCCAAAGTAGGCACGCACAGGAGTTGCAGGGCCCAGAAGGGGCTCCCGCCTTGCCAGATGTTAGCCGATTGGACCCAACCTTCTCCGAACGGAGAATGTTGGGACCACTCGTTGCCCAGGGTGCACCAACGTGGAGGTCACCTGACTCGCACCCCTAAGAGGGTCTCCCCCCTGAAAAGGAAGCCCATGCAAGAGCATGAACCCCCCTTTCCCCTCTGCAGTCGGCGGTGTCCCAGATAGGGACGCCACCGAGTGCTGCCGCTACCCTACCTCAAGGGCTTTTACGCGGCGCCAATACCCCTCAGGCTATCCTCTCGGGCTTTTACATGGCCATAGGCTAGTCCAGGTCGTACACCTCTGACTCCACGGACTGCCTGCGCGCTTGAGACGGACGGATCGGACTATCCGACCCCTCGTCCGTCTCTACCTCCGGAGCATCCTCTCCGTCCGACCCCAGTACTCTCCCTGTACCTCTCAACGGAGAGGCATTGGGGTTAGAGCTTGGGGAGGGCTGGTCCAAGAGCGGGGCATCTGCCTCCAGCATCTCGACCTCCTCCGTGGTCCGTCTCGGCGCGTGGATCTGCGCTGTCGTGCGCGCTGGGGAGCTGTCCCGCACCCTCCTTCGAGGGGGGACGCACGCCCGACTCCCCATAATGTGGCCCGCAGGGGCCCCTCCGTCCGCACAGACCGCGCACCGCGGCACTGCGGAACACTCCGCTGCTTTGTGCCCCGGAAGGCCGCAGCGGAAGCAGTCCAGGCTGCGGTCCACATTAAGGGGGGGGCAAAACACCCTGGTGTGACCCACGCCCATGCACTTAAAACAGCGCATAGGGCGTGAGTCGAGGAGCATTACTGGGACCCACAGCCAGCCCACCAGCAATCTCCTCGCCGCCACGATAATCTGGGCCGCCCTGACCGGGCAGCTCACCAGCACCGATGTTGTGCCGCCAGGGCCGGGTCGCCGCGCTCCCACCCTGACCCTATCCGGCGGGCATCCCCCTTTCGTGGCCACCGACTGTGCCACGTCCTCGTCGGTGACGGTATCGTCGAGGCCGGAGATGCGCACGTCCGCGCATCTCTCCGGCCTGGCGATCGTCGCCACATCGGCCACCACCTCTCGCAGCCGAGCGGCCAGGCGGTCGGCGACATCCCCGCTGTTTGCGCCCGCGATTTGGAACAACCGGGCGCCCGACATGGAGATCCGGGTCGTTAGCCCGGACGTGATCCCGACGTCGGCCAAATTAATGGCCGCCTTCGCCCTCTGGATCACGGCGGCGTACGTGACGCCGCTCTCCACCGCCTCCGCCTTCAACTTTACGGAGATCGCCGTCGAGCGGGGGGGCTTCAGTCGCCTCCTCGAGGGCTCCCTCCGAGCCGCCGGGGCCGCCAGGGCCCCCTGGGGCAGGGGTGTTCTTCCGGTGGCAGGTGGTGCGCCACCAGAGCTCGCGACCGGGGCCGCTCCCGCTCTCCTCCTCCGACGCCGGGTCACTACCGACCACGGCTCCTCGCCCGCAGGTGCCGGGGCCCGGCCCACGGGCCGTTCGGGTGGGGGCACAGGCGGCGGTGCTCGTCTCGTGCTCGGCGCGGGAAGGGGCGGGAACTCCCTCCCAGGACGCGTCCTCTCGGGCACGGCGGAACCCCTCGCCTCTAGCCCGTCTAGGCGCGCGTTAATCGCGCCGAGGGAGCCGAGGAGCAGAGCTCTCAGCTCCGCGAACCCTCCCGCCTCGGACTGAGGGACAGGTGCGGCCTCCGCACGCGGGGGCGGCCTCCCGCTGAGGCCCTGCTTGAGGGCCGCTAGCTCCGCCCGCAGCTCCCCCACCTCGCCCTGCAGCTTCCTGTTGGCAAGAGCCAGCTGCGCAACCTCCTCCGATTTGCCGCACGCGCACAGCGCCGCCTCCCTCTGCGGCACCGGCGCCGTTGGGGCCGTCCTCTCTTCAGCTGTCTCGGCGGCGCGGGCCTCAGCCTCGAACTGGGTCAAGGAGAAGCCCGCGGCGGCATCACGCACACGCTGCGCTTCACGGACCCCCCGCATCCTCTCCCGGAGCTCCTTCGCCTTTTTTCGGATGGCCTCTATGGTCGCCGCCGAACCACCGTGCGCCAGGGCCTTCTCTAACGACGCCTGGACGTCGCCAAGGAGCTCCCCATAGGTGGAGAGCTCCTCCGAGAGGTCCGCGTCCAGCTCGCTGCCGAGCTCCTCCCACGCCGGTCTGGGCAAGGTGTCACGCCCAGACCTGCCACGTCCTCTCCGCCCCGTACCCATCTTTGGGCTGGACCTGGGCAACTCCTCGGACCCATCCGACGAGTCGCCCGCACTCCGCGACCTCTTCCGGGTGTCGCCGCCCCCTCCTCGCAAACGCAGGACTCCTCCTGCCTCCTCCTCTCTCGCCTCGGTAACAAATTTAACACTCACCGACCCGGTAATCGGTGAGCGGCTGGCGCGAGCAGCGTAACATCGCGAGTGGTTCTCCATGACAGATTTCACACATGGCCCCTGGATACGGACCATGCGCCGGGCGTCAGCCGGATCGTAGGACAAAAACACCTCTTGTCCCGACATTTCAATTTTTGTTGTGGCGGCAATTAAGGGGCCGCCAGCTCCTCTTCCCCCCCCCCCCTGACGACGCCCAGAAGGGACGCCGTCCAATCTCCCCTCAAAGCCGCTCAGAAGGAGCGGCGAGTAGTGCGGCCCAAAGTAGACACGCACAGGAGTTGCAGGGCCCAGAAGGGGCTCCCGCCTAGCCAGATGTTAGCCGATTGGACCCAACCTTCTCCGAACGGAGAATGTTGGGACCACTCGTTGCCCAGGGTGCACCAACGTGGAGGTCACCTGACTCGCACCCCAACCTAACCTAACCTAACCTAACCTAACCTAACCTTTTTTTTTTTTTTTTTTTTTTTTCCCAGGGGAAAACCTGCTGACGGGTTTAACCGGGGATGGCCGTAGCCGACCCGGTAAAAACCCCTGGGCCATCCATCAGCCGCTTGGCGGGAACCCCGAGCACTCATAGAGTCTTTCACGGCTCCGCCACGGTGGTCCATTTATTAGACCCAAATCTAACCGAAGCGCCGTACCCGGATGAAAGGGGGACGCCTCGTGTGGGCAACTTATCATGCCCAACGTCTATGAGGCGAGTCAATGGAAGATTGAATCGCCCCACTAAGGAGAGCGCGCCATGCCGTCTTCGCGTTAACAGGCGGCCCGGCCTCTCATCGGAGAGTATGATGGGTTCACCGTGTTCGGGGCGCGCTTACCGGGGGTCTAGATGTTATGACACCCCAGCCTCCTTATATGCAGGCTCGTCTGGCTCATTCTGAGCGTTCCTGATCACAAAGCGTCTTGCTTTTGTGACGGGCGGATCGCATTTCCTTCCTCCCATGACGTGGCCCGCTGACACCTTAGCTGCAGTGCAGACGGCGCAGCAGGCCTTCTGGGAGCATTGTCCCGCCTGGTGTCCAGTTTGGCCACAGCGGAAGCACAACTCGGTCCTATCTATACCTGTACACTTTTGTATGGTGTGTCCCAATCCCAGGCAACGGAAGCAACGCAAGGGGCGGGATTCCAGGGCTATGATTCGGGCGTGACTCCATCCGATCATCAATCGACTAATTCTTGCCAGTGATTTAGAAATTCTCACTGGACACCGTACTATTGATACACCTATACCATTAGGCCCTCTTCTTATAGCGCCGACTTTTATTGAGTCGACAGGGCACTTCACTCTCTCGGATAAGGTCCTTGCAATTTCGTCCGTGGTTGTGCTTGCCTCCAAGCCAGTTACCCGAAGATCTGAACACTTCGTAGGTCTGGAGATTACAGCCATGTCTTGTAGGGCCTCAGTCAGTTTTTCAGCCATCTTGTTGGCTTTCAGACCGTCGCTATCACCGCCGATTTCCAAAAGGAGAGCACCAGTGGCTGCGCGTCTGGTCTTGATGCAATCGATGCCAAGCTCATTAATGCTGACTGAGCGTTTGGCTTTCAGGAGTGCCTCGCTGTATGTGGCACCCTTCTCCTCAGCGTCAGGTCGCAACTTGATCACCACCGCCGATGTTCGTGGCGGGATTAATCGCACCGTATTCTTGGAATTACTTACTTCCTTCTTATTCTTCTTCTTCTTCTTAATGGCCGCCCGTTTGGCAGGTTTGGAAGGCGGTCCAGCTGCAGCTGAAGATGTTACCGGCGCCGCAGGTGGTTTTGCAGGCGCAGCTGTTCTAGAAGATTCATCTTGTTGTTCAATCTTTTTTTGCTTCTTCCTGTTTCTTTTCTTTTGCCCCCGAGTCACTACCGCAGCAAACGTTTCAGCGGGACCAAGCGGAGTTGGGGCCCGGCTAATACTGGGCTGTGGGGGAGGCGAGGGTTCAGATACCTGAGACGTCATTGTGGTCACCGGTGATACAGGCGACGCTTGTCCCGGGAAGCGCAATCTAAGAGGCGGAGGAGCAGGGGACGGTGAGTTGGTGGATGTCCTCCTGCTAGAAGCCGCTAACGACGGTGACGGGCAATGTGTGGAGGGCCGATTAATCAGCACCTCGAGCCCTTCCAGGTGACTTTTCACCATCTGATCTAATTTGATCGTCAGCGACTGCTCGATCTCATTTGCCATGGCCTGCACATCTATTGTGGTTGGTACCATGACGTCCATACCTGTGGCACATGTACAAGGGGGGGGCTCCCTCCTCTCCGAGACTGCTCGCCGAAGTTCTTCAACCTCCAGACGAAGCTTCTCCATCTCCCCCTTCATGTTTTTATTCTGTTCCGAAAGGCATCTTACCTCGTCGGAGCTGGATCTTGAGGCCAGATTATAAAGGCACCTTCTTAGGACGAACGAAGCGCGGTTCAGCCGTCCCTGGAACTCTCCTTTCAGATGCTTCGACTTGAGGCTAACCTCCTTCACTGCATCTATAACCAAACAACCTAGGTCCCTCGTTTCTTCGGCTGAAGGGCCTTCCGGAGGGGCCTCCCAAGGGATTTTTGCGTTGAGAGCTTCTTCTCTTCGCTGCTCAGCTTCGCGCACCTCTTGCTCGCGTGTCTTCGTCGAAGAAGGGCGAGGACGCGCCAGCCACTCCTCGCGCGAGCGCTTGATTTCCTCGTGTCCCATCTCCAACCTGATTTCCTCAAGCTCTTTTAAAGCAGTAGCTCTCCGCTCTTGTTGCTCCTTCTGGATTCGAGCAACGTCTTCTGCTTTCAATCGCTGCAGCTCTATCACCGCCTCCTTAAGGCCAAAGTCGTGCCCTAACGGGGCTCTCTTACCTTGGACACCAGGGAATTCTGTGTAAGCGCTGGGTGTGACGACCTCCGCATCGAATTCATCTTCAGAATCAGTCAAAGGTGGTGATAACTCACCTTTCTCTTTGTCGCCTGAGGGACTGGCGACTATCATCTCGAGGGCGGGACAGAATGGCTCCTCTTCTTTTTCAGTCAGCGGCAGATTTTGTGCCGGTTCCTCTCCCATCTGGAACTCAATCGTGCGCTTGCGCAACACCTTACTAAACACGACTCCACTTGTGGAGGCGCCCGACTCTACACTCATGCTTCTACTCTTGCTTCGGGTGTCCCTGCTTACGTCAGGGACGGGGGGTTTAGGGGGGGTATTCATTATTTTCATGCGTCGGCCAAGCCGGTTTTTTATGGGAGAACTAAAAAGTCCACCGGGGCAGAGATCCCAGTACCCCGGTAACCCTAATACGACCCGAGGGGCAGGAAATCCCCGGGGATGGCCGCTAAGTGGGTAAGCTGCACACTCCGCTTACCAACCCGCCGATGGCGGGCGTCCCGTCGCCACGTGCCCCAGCGACGGCACCTTTGAGAATTTTTTATTGTGGTTAATTCCACTCGGGCCGGCCAATGAAGGCAAGCCCCCTACCTCCAGTTTGGCCGGTTGGCTCTGTCGAAGGCAGGTTGCCCGACGGTGGCCCCATAGCCTGTACCAAACGACCGCGTTATCACGGTTGCCGGTACCCGTCACGCGGGCGGCCCAGAAGGGGCACACCCCGCATCCAGAGGGGGACGCTTTCCAAAAACTCCTCTCGCTGCTCAGAGGGAGCAAGCGAGTTGTGCGGCCCAGAGTGGGCACGCGCATGGGAGGTGCAAGGCCCAGACGGGACCCCGCCTATGCCAGATGTTAGCCGATTGGGTCCAACTTTCTCCGAACGGAGACTGTTGGAACCACTCGTTGCCCAGGATGCACCACGTGGAGGTCACCTGACTCGCACCCCAACCTAACCTAACCTAACCTAACCTAACCTAACCTAACCTTTTTTTTTTTTTTTTTTTTTTTTTTTTTTTTTTTTGCCCGGGGGAAACTTGCTATCAAGTCATCCCACGGGGAGCAATGTGCTATAGGCTCAACCCGTGTTCGGGGTATGTGGGGTTGGGCGATGTTCTGCCCGACCCACTAAAACCCCCGGGGTTCTGCAGACAGTCTGAATTATGTGGTTGACGCGGATTCTGTCATGGATAGTGGTCCGCGCCAACCTCAGAAGCGCTTGCCACGCACCGACAACTTGCGGACCTTACCGCTGCGCCTTTTCAAGCATCCTCGTCTGTTTGGGGCGGTGCCTGTTTGGCGTACCGCCCATCTTTCGTCCGGTACGGCTTTCGCCATGACGGGCGGACATGACCGGCAGCGAGGTCTTCCTCGTACTCCGCCATCTCTCGCTCACCCTCAAGCCTGTCCCGCTCTGCCATCTCCGCCACATCCTCCGCAGACAGGACCCGCCGCCCGGTACGTCTCCCAGCAGAAGACGCATTGGGGTGCGAGGCCCCGGGATCGGGGGAAGGTGTTTGGAGGTGGATAACGGGTGCTGTTGGAGTCTTCGGTGTCTCCAGCGGCAGTTGCAGCTCGAGCTCCGGCTCCTCCACCGTCTCCATCGCCACTACTAGTTGCGTTTGCGCCATGATTGGCATCGGCTCTATCACCACTATCGGCAGCCTTTGCGCCGGGGTGGGTGCTACCTCCATTGCCGTCTCCTGCGTTGTTTGCGCCAGAGTGGACTCCCTCGCTGTAGTCCTTTGAGGGCCCTTAGATGTGGCTCTCGTAGCAGGGGGACTACAAGCCCTGCTGCCTGACACATGGCCGTGTGGCTTTTTAGCCTCGGCGCAGACCAAACATTTTGGCTGTTTGGAGCACTCCCTCGCTTGATGGCCTGGCTCACCACACCGGAAGCACAACTCGCTCCGGTCAACGGTAGATGGGCACCTCTGTCGTGCATGGCCCACGCCCATGCACCTATAACATCGCAGCCGACGGGGGGCAAGCGCAACCACTTTTGCAGGATCCCATGTGAGGAGAAGCCTGCCCGCATTCGCCAACGTCTTGGCCGCCTTGATGGGGCAATTGACGAAAACGGAGCACAATCCAGCGGGAGCATCTCTGATAGCGCCCACTTTGACACGCTCGACCGAGCACCCTCCCTTTTGCGCCACAGCAGTGGCCACATCTGTCTGTGTGACAGTGTCATCAAAACCCGAGATGCAGATATCCGCACACTTCTCGGGCCGGACAATCACTGCCACATCGGCCAAGACCTCCTCTAGCTGTTTAGCGAGTCGGTCAGCAGTCTCCGCGCTGTTGGTTCCCGGTACCTCTAGCAGCCTGGCTCCATTTTGTGCCGTTCGCGATCTAAGACCGGAATGGATGCCTAGCCCCTCCAAAGAAATGGCATTCTTTGCCCTCTTCATGGCCTCCGAGTAGGTCATGCCGCTAGCTATGGCCTCAGGCTTCAGCTGCACGACCACGGCCGTGGACTTTGGTCTTTGCAGCTGAACCTTCTTCGTCTTTGGCACAGCAAGTGCTGGTGCCTGTACCGCGGGTGCTACCAGTGCCGCAGCGGGAACCGCCGTCCATGTCGTCTTCTTGCCCTTCCTCCTTCGGCGCGACTCTGTGGTCCGTACCTCGGCAGATGCTGCCGAGGCCTGCCTGATGTTCGGCTGGGGAGGCACTACAGAGGGGGCAATGGGGGCTGCCGATAAACGAGTCGGCGGGATGCCTCTAAACGTGGGGAGAGGCGGGAACTCCTCTCTTCTCCTCCGATCAGCTGCCAAGAGGGGACGGGCCCTCCCAGGCGCGGGTAGTCTGGCCTCAATACCATCAAGGCGGATGTTCAGTGCCGTGATGGCCGAGTTCAGCGAGCGGTGTAAATCGTCGCCCGCTTCGTAGCCCGGTCTAGGAGAGGGGGGAGCAGCAGACTCCCTGCGGGAAGGAGACCTCCTCGTTTTGCCCATCTCCTTTTTTAGGGCTTCTACTTCGTCTCTAAGAGACTGCACCTCGCTCTGCAGTCTCGCATTGGCGTAGACCAGCCTCTCATTCTCGTCGTTGACGCACCTCGAAGTGAGGTTTGCCAACGCGCGACGCAAGTTGTTAGTGGCGTCGTTCAAAGTCCGCTGGCAGGTACTTTTGAGGTGTCCAGATTTTCTGGAAACCTCTCGAATAGCCTGAGCGCACTGCAGACCCAGTTGTTGCACTTCAAAAGCAGACGGTCCGCCAATCTCAGCCTCCCACGGAACCAATGTCCGGGTGGCAGCGTCAATCTCTGCATCAGTGAAGCCGAGATCGGTAAATTCTTTTTGCACGGCACGTGATGCAGCACTAGCCGAACGTCGTGCAGTACCAGCGGCACGCGGCACAGCACTGGTTTTTGGTGGCCGCATCTTGCGCATCTCTTCTCGGAGGCCCTGTAGATCGGTGCCGAGAGCGGCAGCCGAATCCTCATCCCGCTGGTGAAATCTCCTGAGGAGCTCCATGCGTTCCCTCTCGCCGAGCTCTCGTTCGGCATTTAACTCCGCCTCAAAGTCTTCCAGCTCTTGCTGTCGGAGCATCTTTTGGGCATGTGCAAGTCCGGTGGAATGTCCCGTCCCGACCCTGGCTCCACGGCCTCGGCGCGACGAGGACACCTTCGATGCAGTAGACACCACCGACTCACTGCCTGACAGATCTTCTGAGTCATCCTCCTCAATGTGTGACCTTTTACGGCTGCCACCAGCCTCACCAACCACGACGGATCTGGCAACAGACTCCGCCGACTTCTCCGAAACGTCAAAAGATTTATTTTTGTTCATCCTGATTGTGATTCCCACGAGTAGAGAACAAAAATCAGTCACCCCGTGCAGTGGCCTCATACACGGGGAACCCTAAATACTGCCAAGGTCGGGGTGTATTGACAGGTTTTTACGAGTTTTCTCTCGGGTTTTATAGTGTGTCCTTCACGCGGCCGGCCGGTTAAGGCAAGCCCTCGTTTCACCACGGAACCCGCGTACCCCACAACGCCGCGAGTGGGGGTCGTTGCAGAGACCGCAGTGGTTTACGATGATCGGAGGCTGGCGTAGGCCCCCGTTGCACCGCTTTCGCGGTGTTCCCCTTTCCCCCCGTTGCGACCTGAGAACCCTTAAGGGGCGGCCGTCTTTGTGGTACGACGCCCAGATGGGACGCCGTCAGTAACTCCTCTCACTGTTCAAAAGGAAAAGCGAGCTATGTGACCCAGAGTGGGTCACGTATGGGAGCTGCAAGGCCCAGAAGGGACCCCGCCTAGTCAGATGTCAGCCGGCTGGGTCCAAGCGTCTACTACACGCCAGAGCGGGAGACTGTTGGAACCAACCGTTGCCCAGGGTGCACCAACGTGGAGGTCACCTGACTCGCACCCCAACCTAACCTAACCTAACCTAACCTAACCTAACCTAACCTAACCTTTTTTTTTTTTTTTTTTTTTTTTAACCCAGAGTAACTCATTACGAGTACCCGGGGCCTTGAAGAGGCCCCAAGTTATGTGAGACTCACCCGTCCGTCTTTCCGCGACCCACCGACTGTCATGGAGACGCCATTGTCTCCAGTCGGCTGCCAAGGGAAGGCCCAAGGCTGGGAAGGGCGAGACGGAGGGGGATACTCACTAACCTCTGGGGGACCAAACTCCGAAACAGGTGAAGACCGCGGGGCCTTTCCTGAGGGAATTAAACCGCGGGGTTCACCCTGGCGCCCGTGTGATTACCCGTGTCGGCCCATTCGCACATAGTGCGTTTAGGGCCGACACGCGCAGTCACACGGGCGGTACGCGTTCGCGACGTCCACCACCACATCACATCCCCGGGAGGATGTGTTGTGGTTTAACCTCCTAGGAGGTTACCTCAACAGGTCACACAATCCCTTTGGGGGGCAGTGACACACACACACACACATTTGTTGCCACTCTAGGCAGCTCATTCACTCACAACATTTACAACACTCACTCACTCAGATACGGGGTTCTACGGGGGGCGGAGATCCGCACCTCGTCTCCGTCTACGTCTTCGCCTTCGGGAAGGAGCGGCATCAACGGCGTCCTCGCGTCGTCGCTCCGCATCCTCCTTTAGGCCCATCACCGTCGCGCAGAAATGCGCCACCGCGCACCAGTTAACCTCGCTCTCCAGCATCGCGTTCACGATGTCCGGCAGAGCGAGACTCCCACGTCCGCCCAGCTCCATCTCCAGAGCCCGTCGCTGCGAGGAAAAGGCACAACACACCTGGAGAGTGTGCTGCGCAGTGTCCTCTGCAGCTCCGCACTCATGGCAAATGGAGCTCTCCTCTCTCCCCAACCGACAGAGGTACTTCCCGAAGCACCCATGGTCTGTCAGCACCTGCGTTAGGTGGTAGGACAGGGCGCCATGGGTACGATAGATCCACTCCGGGAGCACAGGCCTGATGGCATCGATGGTCCGCGAACCGGCAACTGGGGACTCAAGGTCGCGCTCCCACTGCCATATCGCCATCTCTGTCGCCTCTCTTCGCGCCGCCTGGATCTCTTCCAGCGCGGGGCGTTCTCCTCTCGCCAACATCACCGTGCGGAGCTCGTAGACCTCGGTCAAGACCTTGGCCTCGAGCTCCCACGGGATCATCCCGGCTAGGGCCGTCGCTGCCGTCCACGACACCGTCCGGTAGGCTCGTACTGCTCTTGCCGCTGCCACTCTCTGCGGTCTCCGCAGGAGGGCGGTGGTTTTGCGGGAGAGCGAGTCCGACCAGACGGGTGCGCCGTAAAGCGCCATGCTGCGCAGCACTCCGGCGTACAGCTTGCGACAGCTAGAGCCGGGCCCACCAATGTTGGGCAGGACACGTCCAAGGGCCATTGCTGCCCCCACTATCCGAGGCGCCATCTCGGAAAAATGGGGCAGAAAGCTCCACCTACTGTCTAAAGTTAAACCCAGATACCGCATCTGGGATTTAACTGGGACCCTCACCCCGTCGACCACAATGTGGTGGTATTGGGGGGGTTTCTTCCGGGGACCATGAAAGATCATGGCTTCCGTCTTGGGGAGAGAGACCTCCATCCCCAGAAGACGGATTCTCGATGTGGTCATGGTGGCGGCCACCGACGCGAGGCGCAGCGTATGCTGGTAGTCACTGCCCCGTGCAGTGACTAGGGTGTCATCCGCGTAGCAGATGACCCCCACCCTGGGGAGACAAGTCCCCCGCAGGACCCAGTTGTATCCGATATTCCACAGGAGTGGTCCTAGGACCGACCCCTGCGGAACACCGCACACCATACGCCGAGATGTTATGCGCCCCGCGCCCTTCTCCAGGTACAGGATGAACCTGTCCTGTAGGTAGTCCCTGAGGACACGACGAATATACCAGGGCACGCGATGGTACAGCAGTGCCTGGTGGATGCAGTCATAGGGGAGGGTGTTGAAGGCATTCGCGATGTCTAAAGACACCGCCAACACCCGTTCCCCCCTTGCAATCGCTTCTTCGGTAGTACGTTTTAAGGTAAGTACCGCGTCTACGGTGGATCTGCCCCGACGGAACCCGAATTGAGAATCCTCAATATTGGGCCCGTCGGCGTCCAGGTGCTCCACGATGCGGGCTGCGAGCAAGCGCTCAAACAGCTTTCCCGCCTCGTCGAGCAGGACGATCGGCCTGTAGGCCGACGGCTCGTCCACCGGGCGTTCGCCTTTTCTCAAAAGCACTAACCGGCCTTCCTTCCACACTTTGGGGAACTTCCCCTGGTGCAGGCAGGAGTTGAGGAGGCCGGTTAGTCTCCCTCTCAAATGCGTCAGGGACAAATCCAAAACCTTGCTATGGACGCCGTCCGGCCCAGGTGCCTTTCGTTTAAGGCGGAGGCGGTCGATAGCAAGGTCCATCTCACCATCAGAGATGGGAGGAATAAGGGTCAAATCCAAGGGGGGGGTCTGTTCCGGGGGCTCGAACGGCACTGCCGTGAACACGCGCGTCGGAAACAGACCGGTCACTATCCGGTTGAGGAGTCCCGGCTCGAATGACTCCGTTGGGGGGGCCGGGTTGCGGAACCTGTTCCGCACGGTGCGGTAGGGCCGCCCCCAAGGGTCTCTGTCGAGATCGGCCAGGAACTCGTTCCATGCAGCCGTCTTTGAGTCCAAGACCCGGATCTGAAGCGCCCGTCTGGCCGCTTTGAAGACGGCGTACAGTCGCTGCTCCTCGGCTTGAGTGTGGCGTCTCCTTCGGCAGTGTTGGTATTCGCGCCTCGCCAAGATGCTGGCGGTACGCAGGACGGCTATCTCCTGCGACCACCAGTACACCGCCCGTTGGTGGGGACGATCCCCGACCTTGGGCATGCTGGCATTTGAGACGCGAACCAGGGAACGCCGGAATCTCTCCGCCTGGATGTCCACTGACATTGTTGGAGGGGGGTCTCGGCGCCATCTCTCTACCAGGGCTGCCTCATCGGCCGCCTCTGGGTTCAGCCTGGAAAGGGCCCACCGCTGGAATTGGGCTGTGCGGACTCCTGCGCTGGGCTGGAGGCTTGTCAGGAGGGGAGTAGGGGAGACCCTCATCCATATGTACATATGGTCGGAGAGGGACTCCGCGTCCTCCATCACTCTCCAGTCCGCAACGCGACGCGCAGTGGCGGGGGACGCGAGAGAGATGTCTACAATCGATTCCCCCTGCCACCGGACACAAGTGCTGGCGCCACCTCTATTCAGGAGGACTAGGCCGCTTTCCGCTATAAATTCCTCGACCTCCGAGCCCCTGTGGTCCGTTCGAGGGCAGCCCCACGTGGTGGACTTTGCGTTCAAGTCTCCCGCTAAGATGATTTGTAGCGGGGACAAACGCCGCACCACACCCTGGAGCCGCACCAAGAAGGACCGGAAGTCCTGCAGGGGTCGATTCGGGGAGAAATATACAGCAACCAAGGCTACGTCGCCCCAAGTCACAGCGACATAGCCCTGGCCTCTCTCCTTTAGCGTTATAGGCGCCGCACTGTTGTTTGAGGGGGTGGTTATGAGAACAAGCCCCTCTGTGTCCCCAATCCAGTTTGGCCTGGAAGGCACGGAATGCGGTTCCGACACCAGCGCCACACCAACATCCCACTCCGTCATCTGCTGCACCAGCAGGTTTTGTGCTGCGACGGAGCGGTTGATGTTCGCCTGCAGGATGGTCATGCTAGGCTGTGCTGACATCGGGTCCCGCTGTTGTGCACTCCATGGGCTCTATAGGCGCAGGTTCTGGAACGACCGCCCTCCAGAGGGGGATCGTGCTGTTGGTGGGGGGTGGGCGACAAGTCCTGCTCCCCATGGCGTGATTAGCCGGCTGTTTGGCGGCATGACATACGTGGCAGTGGGCCGCCTTGGCCGAACACTCCTCTGCTTTGTGTCCCTCCTTCCCACATCGGAAGCAGAGGACACTGCGATCTATTTTGGCCGGGCACGAGTATTTCGTGTGGCCGATTCCGAGGCACTTGAAGCACCGTGTTGGGGAGGGCTCCAACACGGTGAGGTGCACTTCGGACCACCCGATCTTGATGTGGCCTTTCTCGGCCAAGACCTTGGCTACAGGGATTGGGCATCTGACTATGGTGTATTTAGCCCCCCATCCCAGCCCCTGTCTAATTGGAGCCACTGCGATGTCGTTGACTGCACAGCCACCCTGCTGCGCGGCGGCCGTGACGATCATATCTAGCGACATATAATCGTTTAGGCCCGTGAGCTTAAATTCCGCTCTCTTTGACGGCCTACCGACGTGCACGTCGTCACCGATCAGCTCCTTTATTTTGGCGGCCAACATGTCCGCCTTGGGCCCGCTGGTGGTTCCGGAAATTTCCAGCTTTCGCCCCCCGCTAGCCGTATTTTGCACCTTCAAGGCCTCCAGACCGATGTCCTCCAGCTTAATAGCCCCGACAAGCTTGGTCATCACCTCGGCGTAAGTGACGCCCTTGGCGATGGCCTCCTTGCTCAGGGTCATCGTTACGACCGACGAGCGGGGCACGACCAGTTTGACCGGCGCTTTCGTCGCCGAGGTGGGAATGGCCGCGTTGGGATCCGCAGGGTTGGCCTTCTTGGCCGCCTTCCTTTTCCTTTTTCGGCTTCCCGCCTTCCTCCACTCATTGGCAGGAGTCGTGCCAGCAGCGGCAAGAGCCGGTTTTTGAGCGGGAGTCAGGACGGGGGCCGACGGAGCAGCAGCGGACGGAGCAGCAGCGGACGGAGCAGCAGCGGACGGAGCAGCAGCGGACGGAGCAGCAGCACCAGGAGCCCCTTGCAGAGGAGCAGCGTGGTAAGTTTTAGGGCCGCCACTAATCCTTTTTTTTCCCTTTCCAGGTACTACACTAGGGGCCCAGGAGGGTCCGGCGACGACACCATCGTCAACACTGGCAGAAGCAGCGGGAGCAGCAGAAGCGGCGACGGCGTAGGACGGAACTACGGCGGCGGCAGCGGCAACTGTGGCGGCGGCAGCAGCTTTCTTCTTATCCCCGGCTAGGGGAGGTCTGGTTCGAGGTTCCGGCCCAAGCCTCTGGTTTATGCCGGATTTTACGGCTTCCACCATGTTCCGCATGCAGGCCATCGACTCGGCCTGCCTGCGCTCCATCTCATCTGTCAGCCTGGCGAACATCTCCTCTCCCAGGGCCTTCACCAGGCCGCCCACATTCGCCCCCTCCACGACGATGGGGGCCGATGGGGAGCGCAGTTGGTTGTTGACCTTGTTAGAGTTCTCCAAACCTTCCTGGAGGGCGCGTACGTTATCCTTCAGCTGAGCGATCTCACCCATCATCAGCTCATTCCGCCTCGTCAGACGCCGTACCTCCTCATCGGGACTCATGTGCCTGAAGGCACCAACCATCCTGGCCAAGTAAATTGTAGCGGCGTTGATCCGCCCGTGTACCTCCCCCTTGAGGTTCCCTGATCTCTTGGCCGCATTAAAAATGGCCATTATGGCCACTTCGGCCTCCGTCAGAAGGTCAGACCTGGTGGCGTCCTCGTCATCCGCAACAGTGACGAGCCTCTTCCTTTTTTTGCGGCGGATCTCCTCTATGTCGACGCTGGAGCCGTCCGACTTCTCCGCGGCGCTGTGGCTCCGCAAGTATGACGAGCGCCCAGGGACGTTGATCTCCTCACAATCCCTCCAATCATTCTCCGACTCCGGTGGGGAGGGAGACTCCGCGTGTAGGCCAACATCTTTGGCCGCGAGTCTCTTACTCGCCCTTCGCGTAGCCGGGTCCTGATTCCTCATCAGGCCCACCAATGCATCGCCTTGGAGGTTCGCCATGTCAGCGTACTCGTCGTCACTAAGGCTCTTCAGCCTCCTTTTGCCCTCCATGACGCCGATGTACACTCCGGAGCGGGTTAAGCCCTTCGTGCCCTTGCCTTTCCCCCTCTGGGAAGTGCCGCATTTGAGCGGAGGGGCCTCCTCGACCTGCTCCTCATCATCAAAACCGCGAGGCCTTTTGCCTCCCACTGAGGTGGCCGTGCTCTCCGAGTCCATTTCTAGGTCCGGTGCCGGCTCCAGTTCCGGTTCCAGCTCCGGTTCCGTTGTCTCCCGAGATTCGCCCGAACCAGGCACGTCATTTGGCATTTTCCGATTTTTTCCGGATTTCTCCAGAACCTTTTCGTCGGAACCGGAACCGGCCTCGGATCCACCCTTAGAGACCCCGACGACCTCTACGGTCTTTCTCGCTCCAAACGTGAGCGTCAATCCTGATCTCAGCATTATGGGATCCTTTGTCCCTTTCTCGCGCCGAGCCTTCATAACACTTCCAGAAGTATTAGCACTCCTTGGGGCCTGGTTGCCTACCCCAAGAAGCGTGTCGGACGAGTCCGATAACAAAAGCGCAGTTTTGCCCCCCCCAGAGACGGTGGGGCAGCCTGGGTCCAGAGAACTGGGCCCAGGGAGGGATTCTCCCGCCTCCCGGCGGGTACCCTCCTGGGGTAATACTATTTTAGGCTGTGCTTCCATTATGTTTCGACATTTTCTGGGATGTCTCCCATACAATTTTAGGGTTGTAATCCCCTGGCACTTTAAGGGCTGCCGATCCCTGAAGAGGCAACAACCAACACCCGTGCGAAGCCCAATCGCTAGGGGCGCCCTACATACCCACGGAGGGCGGGAGGTGTCCGCGGGGTTTTATCGACTTTTCCTTGTCATCGCCCATAAGGGCTGCGGGACTGAACCCAGACCACCACGTACCCAGCTTATGCCAGGACTGGGGTCGTTGTGGCGGCCGGGACAGAACCCGCTACACTGCAACAGCAGCTACGACAGCCGGCATGAAGCCATCGCTCGCACATTCTTGTACGCACAGAAGCGCTTGAAAGGCGCCCAGAAGAGGCGCCGAACTACCCTTTCCCCCCCGTGTAACGACACCCAGAAGGGGCGCCGTCAAAACTCCTCTCAAAGCCGCTCAGAAGGAGCGACGAGTGTGCGGCCCAGAGTGGACACGCACGTGGAGGTGCAGGGCCCAGAAGGGGCTCCCGCCTGTGTCGGGTTGTTAGCCGGCCAGTCTCACAGCAAACTCCTCTCGAGGAGGAGGATGTTGAGGCTGCCCGTTGCCCAGGATGTACCACGAGGAGGTCACCCAACACACACCCCACCTAACCTAACCTAACCTAACCTAACCTAACCTAACCTTTTTTTTTTTTTTTTTTTTTTTTTGACCCGGGGGAAACTTGCGACCAAGTCATCCCACGGGGAGCAATGTGCTCAACCCGTTTTCGGGGTATGTGGGGTTGGGCGATGGTCTGCCCGACCCACTAAAACCCCCGGGACCTGCAATCAGCCTGATTTGTGGTTGGCGCGGAATCTGTCATAGATAATGAGCCGCGCCTCCCACCAGCAGCACGTTGGTGCCCTTCCTCTGTGCGGCCTGCTAGTAGGCCGCATACACCCTTGCAGGATTTTCCGATCATGGTCTAGTGGTAGGGGGTTTTTTCATAAACCGCCCGTCCGGCGCTCTCAGCGGCTTAGGCCGAGAAGGAGAGGTGGACCTCGGACTTGCGTCCCGCACCTCATCCTCTACCTCCCTAACGCTCCCCAACCCAGCTCCTCTCAAGAGAGAGGTACATGGGTGGTCGGCTGTAGGGTCAACGACCTGGGGCGACAGTGGCTCCTCCGTCGCCTCCATGTCCGACATCGCTGGCGAATGGGGCTCCACCATTGGCTCCGTTGGAGCGGGCTCCCTCGTGGCAGTCTTCGCCCCCGTTGCGGGGGGATCAGGGCAGCCCCTGACGGTAGGGGGACTGCAACCCCTACCTCCCATCAGGTGATGGTGCGGTTTTTGTGCCGCGAGGCACACCGCGCACTTGGGCTCACGAGAGCACTCCCTCATTTGGTGCCCAGGCAGTCCGCACCGGAAGCAAAGTCCGGAGCGATCGACCGCGCTGGGGCACCTCTGCCGCGTATGGCCCACGCCCATGCAGCGATAACACCGCATTGGGCGGGGCTCAAGGGCGACCGCCAAGGCCATGCTCCACCCAAGGAGAAATTGGCCCTGACTAACGAGCGCTCTTGCCGCTCGAAGGGGGCAGCGCACGATAGTGCTCCCGGCGAAATTGGGACCCATCCTTATGCGTCCCACCCTCAACGCCTCGACTGGGCAACCAGCTCTCGCCGCAAGTCCTGCGGCGACGTCTTCGGTGGTTGAAGACGTGCCCAGCCCTGACACGCGGATGTCCGCGTACTTTTCAGGCCGGGCGACCGTGGCCA
This sequence comes from Eudonia lacustrata, assembly GCA_947562085.1. Lineage (NCBI taxonomy): Eukaryota > Metazoa > Arthropoda > Insecta > Lepidoptera > Crambidae > Eudonia > Eudonia lacustrata. The sequence continues at coordinate 53,975 of OX387328.1, forward strand.
CCTCGGACAACACCTGCTCCAGCCTACGGGCGAGCAGATCGGCCTTCGCGCCGCTCTCTGATCCAGGGACCTCAAATAGCCGCGCTCCGGTTGCAGCCGTCCTCGACCTGATCGCCTCGATACCGAGGTCGGGCAGGGAGATGGCCTGCTGGGCCTTTTTGATGGCGTCAGCATATGTGACGCCCATCGCCAAGGCCTCCGGGCGCAGCTTTATCACTACCGCCGCTGAGGTGGGCTGCCTAAGCCTCACTCTTTTCCGCCTTCGCGGTCTCCTCTTCCCCGGGGCTGCACCAGTTGCCGCTTGTGGCGCTGAGCGAGGCGGCACAGCTGTGCGAATTGACGCAGGTGCCGGGAGAGGAGCAGTCGGTGGGCGGGTTGTCGCCCGAGTGGAGGGATCGCCTCTCGCCCTCTTCTTCCTTCCTCCACGGACCGCCGTCTCCCATCTGGGCTGGGGCGGATCCGATGGAATCGGGGCTGCACTCCCTCGAGGAGTGGGGAGGCGCACTTCGGGCAAGACGGACGAGGATCGAGAGGGCGTGGCCAGCCTCCGTCCAACAACCCTATCGGGCGCAGGAAGCGCCGGGAAGTCACCTCCCCGGTGTCCGCGGTCATCCGCACGGGGTGGACGGGCACGCACAGGCGCATCTCGACTCATCTCGAGTCCGTCAAGGCGGGCGCTAACGGTGGCGTTATTCGCCTCCATGTTGCGCCGCAGCTCCGCAATTGCCGTCAGAACGGCCTGGTCTTGGGACCTGGTGGCAGGACGATGGGGCTGCTCCCGACGGGGGGACCCCAACTCCAACCCAACCTGGTTGACCACAGTCCTCAGAGACGTGACCTCCCTTCGCAGGGCGTGCACCTCCTCTCTAAGCCGGCAGTTTGCCTCCTCAATACGTCGCGACTCGTCCGTTGTGGACCGCGACGTAAGGTTGGCCAAGCACCTCCGGAACGTCTCCGAGGCGTGGTTCAACGTGCTTTGGTAGGTGCCCTTGAGGTTCCCGGACGTCCGGGACACCTCCTGCACCGCATAAGCACACTTGAGGCCTATCTCCTGCACCTCTTCGGCCGTCATGGGGTCGTCCGGACCGGCAACGGGCGGCACCTCAATGCGGCAGGCCTCTTCCGCTTCCCTCCTAGCAACGGCAGCGTCAGCCTTCGAGGGGTACTGGCAAGGTGTCGGGCGTCCTTTGGACTGCCCCGCTCGCCCAATGCCCTCGGGAATGACAACGCCCCTGCTTCGGCGGTCGGCGGTCAACCTGTCGTCCAGCTCCTCGACGAACTGCTCCTCGTGGTCCAGAAACTGGTCATACTCGTGCAGACGTGCACGAGTAAGAGCAGTCTTGGCCGCACCGAGTCCAATGGACGTACCGACAGTGGGAGCCCTCCCACGTCGAGCCGTCGAAAACTTCGGCACTGAAGCCGTCGACATCACCGACTCGGCCCCCGAAAGGTCATCGGAGTCGGTCTCAACGTCGTGCAGCCTCTTGCGCCGATTGCTGCCTTCGGGTCTCAGGATCACAGAACCAGTGTCCGAATCCGAGAACCCCACAGCCTCCACACTTCTCCCCTCTCTGCGCAGTACATTGCCCCCCCCAGACACGGTGGGCATGCCTGAAACCAGCGTGCCGGGCGTACCCGATCCGCTGGTCCCAGGGAGGGGTTCTCCCGTCTCTCGACGGGTACCCTCCTGGGGTATAATATTTGTAGTGCGACTTTTCATTCTTATTTGGACAATTTACGGGTTGTCATCCCCCTCCTCACGATGGCACTTTAGGGGCTGCCCTTCCCCGTTGGACCAAAAAGGTCACCCACGCGTCGTCCACACGCCGAGGGCGCCCTATATACTACGGAGGACGGGCGGTGTCCGTAGGTTTTTACCGGTGTTCTCCGGGGCTTGATGGGTTTTCCTTCCCGCGGCCGTTTGGCCTCCGGTCTGCCCAATCGCAGCGTACCCACGGCGCCAACGGTGGGGTCGTTGCCGCAAAAGGGCAGATAACGGCTTCGGGGTTGGCGTACACCCCGGTTGCACCGCTCTCACCGGTGCCCCCTTTCCCCCCGTGCGACCTGAGAACCTTTAAGAGGCGGCCGTCTTTTTGCTACGACGCCCAGAAGGGACGCCGTCTATAACTCCTCTCACTGCTCAGAAGGAGAAGTGAGTTACACAGCCCAAAGTGGGCCACGTATGGGAGCTGCAAGGTCCAGAAGGGACCCCGCCTAGTCAGATGTCAGCCGGCTGGGTCCAAGCGTCTACTACACGCCGGAGCGGGAGACTGTTGGAACCAACCGTTGCCCAGGGTGCACCAACGTGGAGGTCACCTGACTCGCACCCCAAAGAGGGTCTCCCCCCTGAAAAGGAAGCCCATGCAAGAGCATGAACCCCCCTTTCCCCTCTGCAGTCGGCGGTGTCCCAGATAGGAACGCCACCGAGTGCTGCCGCTACCCTACCTCAAGGGCTTTTACGCGGCGCCAATACCCCTCAGGCTATCCTCTCGGGCTTTTACATGGCCATAGGCTAGTCCAGGTCGTACACCTCTGACGCCACGGACTGCCTGCGCGCTTGAGACGGACGGATCGGACTATCCGACCCCTCGTCCGTCTCTACCTCCGGAGCATCCTCACTGTCCGACCCCAGTACTCTCCCTGTACCTCTCAACGGAGAGGCATTGGGGTTAGAGGATGGAGGGGACGGCCGGTCCGAGAGCGGGGCATCTGCCTCCAGCATCTCGACCTCCTCCGTGGTCCGTCTCGGCGCGATCGGCGCTGTCGTGCGCGCTGGGGAGCTGTCCCGCACCCTCCTTCGAGGGGGGACGCACGCCCGACTCCCCATAATGTGGCCCGCAGGGGCCCCTCCGTCCGCACAGACCGCGCACCGCGGCACTGCGGAACACTCCGCTGCTTTGTGCCCCGGAAGGCCGCAGCGGAAGCAGGCCAGGCTGCGGTCCACATTAGAGGGGGGGCAAAACACCCTGGTGTGACCCACGCCCATGCACTTAAAACAGCGCATAGGGCGTGAGTCGAGGAGCATTACTGGGACCCACAGCCAGCCCACCAGCAATCTCCTCGCCGCCACGATAACCTGGGCCGCCCTGACCGGGCAGCTCACCAGCACCGATGTTGTGCCGCCAGGGCCGGGTCGCCGCGCTCCCACCCTGACCCTATCCGGCGGGCATCCCCCTTTCGTGGCCACTGACTGCGCCACGTCCTCGTCGGCGACGGTATCGTCGAGGCCGGAGATGCGCACGTCCGCGCATCTCTCCGGCCTGGCGATCGTCGCCACATCGGCCACCACCTCTCGCAGCCGAGCGGCCAGGCGGTCGGCGACATCCCCGCTGTTTGCGCCCGGGATTTGGAACAACCGGGCGCCCGACATGGAGATCCGGGTCGTTAGCCCGGACGTGATCCCGACGTCGGCCAAATTAATGGCCGCCTTCGCCCTCTGGATCACGGCGGCGTACGTGACGCCGCTCTCCACCGCCTCCGCCGTCAACTTCACGGAGACCGCCGTCGAGCGGGGGGGCTTCAGTCGCCTCCTCGAGGGCTCCCTCCGAGCCGCCGGGGCCGCCGGGGCCCTCTGGGGCAGGGGTGTTCGTCCGGTGGCCGGTGGTGCGCCACCAGAGCTCGCGACCGGGGCCGCTCTCGCTCTCCTCCGCCGACGGCGGGTCACCGACGACCACGGCTCCTCGCCCGCAGGCGCCGGGGCCCGGCTCACGGGCCGTTGGGGTGGTGGCACAAGCGGCGGTGCCCGTCTCGTACTCGGCGTGGGAAGGGGCGGGAATTCCCTCCCAGGACGCGTTCTCTCGGGCACGGCGGAACTCCTCGCCTCTAGCCCGTCCAGGCGCGCGCCAATCGCGCCGAGGGAGCTGAGGAGCAAAGCTCTCAGCTCCGCGAACCTCCCCTCCTCGGACTGGGCCTGAGGTGGGGGGACAGGTGCGGCCTCCGCACGCGGGGGCCTCCCGCTAAGGCCCTGTTTGAGGGCGGCTAGCTCCGCCCGCAGCTCCCCCACCTCGCCCTGTAGCCTTTCATTGGCAAGGGCCAGCTGCGCGACCTCCTCGGACCTGCCGCACGCGCACGGCGCCGCCTCCCTCTGCAGTACCGGCGCCGTTGGGGCCGTCCTCTCTTCAGCCGACTCGGCGGCGTGGGCCTCAGCCTCAAATTGCGTCAACGAGAAGTCCGCGGCGGCATCACGCACACGCTGCTTCTCGCGGACCCCCCGCATCCTCTCCCGGAGCTCCTTCCTCTTGCTCCGGATGGCCTCTATGGCCGCCGCCGAACCGCCGTGCGCCAGGGCCTTCTCCAGCGACGCCTGAACGTCGCGAAGGAGCTCCTCATAAGTGGAGAGCTCCTCCGAGAGGTCCGCGTCCAGCTCGCTGCCGAGCTCCTCCCACGCCGGTCTGGGCAAGGTGTCACGCCCAGACCTACCACGTCCTCTCCGCCCCGTACCCATCTTTGGGCTGGACCTGGACGTCCCCTCGGACCCATCCGAGGAGTCGCCCGCACTCCGCGACCTCTTCCGAGTGTCGCCGCCCCCTCCTCGCAAACGCAGGACTCCCCCTGCCTCCTCCTCCTTCGCCTCGGTAACAAATTTGACACTCACCGACCCGGTAATCGGTGAGCGGCTGGCGCGAGCAGCGTCATATCGCGAGCGGTTCTCCATTACAAATTTAACACATGGCCCCTGGATACGGACCATGCGCCGGGCGTCAGCCGGATCGCTGGACAAAAACTTCTCCTTGTCCGACATTTCAATTTTGATTGTGGCGGCTATTAAGGGGCCGCCAGCTCCTCTTCCCCCCCCCCTGACGATGCCCAGAAGGGACGCCGTCCAATCTCCCCTCAAAGCCGCTCAGAAGGAGCGGCGAGTGTACGTTCCAAAGTGGACACGCACGTGGAGGTGCAGGGCCCAGAAGGGGCTCCCGCCTAGCCAGATGTTAGCCGATTGGACCCAACCTTCTCCGAACGGAGAATGTTGGGACCACTCGTTGCCCAGGGTGCACCAACGTGGAGGTCACCTGACTCGCACCCCAACCTAACCTAACCTAACCTAACCTAACCCAACCTAACCTTTTTTTTTTTTTTTTTTTTTTTATTACCCTGGGGAAAATTCCCTACGGAATCATCCCGCGGGTCGGGGCTACCCGCGGGGGTATGTGGGGTTGGCCTTAGATGTTGTTCGGCCGACCCACTAAAAACCCCAGGGAAAACCAGACACGCCGGTACGTGGCTGACGCGGGATCTGTTGTGATAGTGGACCGCGCCATCCACCAGCCACGCCCCGTCGGGCGTTCCACTGCTGACTGTTGTAAAGCCCCACAATCAGCGTGGCCCTTTGGGGCCCTCCCGCGTCGGTTTTGGGGCGATGAAGCGCCCATCCTTGGACCTGGGCCTGAGCCGGGCCAAAGCGCCGGAACTCGTTCCCGGGTCCTCCTTTTCCCTCGCACCTTCGTCCCCGGTACCTCTGGAAACAGAGGCATTGGGGGAGTCGGGCGTAGGGCTCGTGGAGCGAGGCGCTGGGACCTCCTCTGCCGTCTCCATTGCCGACTCTTCCGCCAGTGGCGGGGCGGCTTCGCTCGGGGTAGTCTGGGAATCAGGGCATGGCTCCGGCATCTCCGGACGAGCCCTGACGACAGGGGGACTACATCCCCTGCCACCCATCAAATGGCCGAATGGCCTGTTGGCCTCGGCACAAACTGCACAGCGTGGTTGGCGCGTGCAGACCCTCGCCTGGTGTCCTAGCTGACCACACCGGAAGCAAAGTCCGGTGCGGTCTACGGCGGATGGGCACCTCGGCCTTGTATGGCCCACGCCCATGCAGCGGAAACACCGCATTGGGCGGGGCTCAAGGGCAACCACTGTGGCAGTGCTCCACCCCAGGAGCAGCTTGCCTGTCACCACCAGCGCTTTGGCCGCTCGTATGGGGCAGCGCACAATGGTGGACCTCGCATTGTCAGGGCCAGCTCTAATTTGGCCCACCCTCACGCTCTCAACGGAGCACTCAGCTTTCGCAGCAACGGCTGCAGCGACGTCGGAGGCGGCGATTGCGATGTCCAGCCCTGATACGCGGAGATCCGCGCACTTTTCAGGCCGGACAATCGTGGCCACCTCCGACAACACCTGCTCGAGCCGTTGAGCGAGCAAATCGGCCTTTTGGCCGCTTCCGGCACCCGGAACCTCGATGAGCCGCGCTCCCGTGGCGGCGGTTCGGGATCTCACGCCTTCCCCTATACCGAGGTCGGCGAGCGAGATCTCCTGCCTGGCTTTCGCGATGGTCTGGGCATACGTCATCCCCATCGCGATCGCTTCTGGGCGCAGCTAACCACGATAGCCGCGGTCTTTGGCTGCCTCAACCCAGCCCTCCTGCGCTTCCTTTTCTTTGGCGCTGCTTGCATTACCGGATGAACCGGTGGCACAGCTGCACGATCCGGCTTTGAAGCCGAAGGCGGAGTCGTCTGTGGCGGGCGAGTGGAGGGACTCGCCACAACGGGAAGTGCCTTTTGGCCTTTCCGTTTCCTCCCACCACGGGGCACCTCCGTCCAAGCCTCAGACGGGAGTGGCGGCTGCGCTCGACTAGTGCCCGCTTGGGAAAGCGGGGCTCTAGGAGCCGACGTCTGGTCGCTAATGAGCGACACTCGGGGTAGAGGGGTAGACACACGTTTGCGCCCAGTCACCCTTGCAGGAGTAGGGAGAGGAGGGAAGTCCCCAAACCTCTCGCTCTCAACCACAGAGGGCGGACGGACACTCTCCGAGGCCACCGATCTCGCCTCTAGGCGGTCCAGCCGTGCACCCATCGCAATGGTGGACGCCTCCATCATTTCCCTCATGTTGGCGATAGCAGCCAGCAGAGGGTCGTCTCTTCCGGGTTCGGAAGCAGCGACTTGAGGGCTCTGTGCCCAGCGCGGTGACGCACTGTTTCGGCCAACCTCACTCCTCAATGAGGCGACCTCCGCTCTCAAGCCCTCCACTATCTCTTGGAGGCGCAGGTTTTGCGCCTCAATCCGCTTGGACTCATCGTCCAAAGTCCTGGATGCCAGGTTGGACAGGCATCGACGGATCACAGCAACAGCATTGTTCAGCGTGCCCTGGCACGTGCCTTTAAGGTGTCCGGATGTCTGGGCCACCCTCTTCACGGCCAGTGCACATCTGATGCCCACCTCCTGTATTTCGTCGGCCGTCAAGGGGTCCGACGGTTCCGCGACGAATGGGATCTCCATTTCAAGAGCCGCCTCGCTGGTAAGCCCAACAAGTTCGCCAAAGGAGTCAACAGAGGCGGGGCGAGGTGACGGGTGTCCTTCGGACAACCCCTCTCGCCCATCCCTCGCGACATCCTTGGCGTTCCTGGCCCGCTGACCATCGGCTCGCTTCTCCTCTCGTTTGCCATAGGCGGCGACTGAGCGTCCTCTCCTCGCCGACGACACCTTGGCCGAGGCCGACGACACCACTGACTCGTTCCCCGACTGATCGTCAGAGTCCAAGTAGGGGTCAAGTGGCCTCTTCCGCCCACCTTTAACGCTTCCCATGATTACGGACTCAGAGTCCGAATCCGTGAAGCCCTCCTTCTCCTTCGCCTCCACACGCAGAATAATGCCCCCCCCAGATACGAGGGGCTTGCCCGGGGCCAACGAGACGGACGACTTATCGCCCGACTTGCTAGTCCCGGGGAGGGGTTCTCCCACCTGTCGGTGGGTACCCTCCTGGGGTAACACGTTTTTATTGCTGCTCATCATGAAGTTTGACAATTTGCGGGTTGTCATCCCCCTCCAAACGATGGCAATTCAGGGGCTGCCCTTCCCCGTTGGACCAAAAAGGTCACCCACGCGTCGTCCACACGCCGAGGGCGCCCTACATACTGTCGGGGGCGGGAGGTACCGACAGGTTTTTACCGGTGTTCTCCGGGGTGTTATTGAGTTTTCCTTCTCTTGGCCGTTTGGCCTCCGGTCTGCCCAATCGCAGCGTACCCACGGCGCCAACGGTGGGGTCGTTGCCGCAAGAGGGCAGATAACGACTTCGGGGTTGGCGTAAACCCCGGTTGCACCGCTCTCACCGGTGCCCCCTTTCCCCCCCGTGCGACCTGAGAACCTTTAAGAGGCGGCCGTCTTTGTGGTACGACGCCCAGAAGGGACGCCGTCAAAAACTCCTCTCGCTGCTCAGAAGGAGCAAGCGAGTTATGCGACCCAGAGTGGGCCACGTATGGGAGCTGCAAGGTCCAGAAGGGACCCCGCCTAGTCAGATGTCAGCCGGCTGGGTCCAAGCGTCTACTACACGCCGGAGCGGGAGACTGTTGGAACCAACCGTTGCCCAGGGTGCACCAACGTGGAGGTCACCTGACTCGCACCCCAACCCAACCTAACCTAACCTAACCTAACCTAACCTAACCTTTTTTTTTTTTTTTTTTTTTTTTACCCGGGGGAAAACTTGCATTCAAGTCATCCCGTGAGGAGCTACTGTCTCTAAGCTACAACCCACGGGGGTATGTGGGGTTGGCGCAGATGTTATTGGCCGACCCACTAAAAACCCCCGGGAAAATCGTCAGGACTGGACGGGCCTTGCGTTACCTGTCGTAGATAGTGTACGCGTTGTGGCCCCAGCTAGCGCAGCATCCATGCGCCCGGCAGTTATGCCTTGAAGGCTTTTTCGCCCTATGAAAAGCTTCCTCTTCTAGGAAGGATCAGCATTAGCCGGTCGTCCCTCACGCGCCGCCTCTGCTGCAACGGGAGATCTAAGGGGTCTTCCCTGCTATCCGCCGCATCCTCCAACCCTGATCCTCTTATAGAAGAGGTACTAGGGTGGGGGATTATGGGGGACCTGGAACGATGAATTGCCGGGAGCTCGTCGAGGGTTTCCGGTGTTACCGGCTGCTCCTCACACTCGACCGACATTTCAACTACCTCTGGGGCCTGTGGAGGCGCTCTCTCGACAGTCCTTTGGGGATTTCCAGGATGTATTTTTATCCTGGAAGCAGGGGGATTGCAGGCCCTGCTACCCATCCTGTGGCCGTGAGGCCTTCTCGCTGCCGCACATACTGCGCACCAGGGATCCCTGTCGCATGCTACCGCTTTATGTCCGGAGAGACCGCACTGGAAGCACAGGTCAGTACGGTCCTCCAAAGATGGGCAATTGTGCCTCGTATGCCCCACCCCCATGCACCTATAACAGCGCAGGGGCCGGGGGCCGAGAGGCACAACTCTTGCCGAGCTCCATCTAAAATGGAGTACTCCTGCCGACACGATGTCACACGCGGCCGCAATTGGGCATCTGACGATCGTCGAGCTCATGCCATTGGGGCCTTTCCTCAAGTTGGAGACTCTTACCCGATCAACTGGGCAGTCTCCCCTCTCCGCCACTTTCGCAGCCACTTCCTCAGACGTGGCGGAGTCGTCCAGACCCGAAACGCGGAAATCCGCACACTTTTCGGGCCGGACAACCGTCGCCAAGTCAGCCACAACCTCTTCCAGTCGCTTTGCCAGACGGTCAGCAACCGGGCCACTGTTGGCACCTGCAAGCTCAAAGACCCTGGCCCCAGTCTGGGACCTTCGGGTCTTGAGTCCCTCTAGGCCATAGTCAGCCAGGGAGATCTCATTCTTTGCCCTGGTGATCGCATCAGCGTATGTCGCCCCTCTCTCCAGTGCTTCAGGCTTCATCTGGAGGACGATGGCCGTCGATCGGGGCTTTCTAAGCCTGACCCTCTTTTTTTTGGTTTTCGACCCAGAGGCCGGTACAGTCGTGGTGGGCCGCGATACGGGTCGTGAGTCAGGTGCACGCGTTACCGTGACCGGAGCGGTAGTCCGTTTCGCTCTTCTCTTGCGTCTATGCGCCGCGTCTATCCACTCTGTCGGGACAGGAGGATCTGGAGCCCGACTGGTACCAGGACAGGGCGACACATAAGGGTCAAAAACGATGTCCGCTGGAAGTTGGGTCGTCACGGCCGCGCGCCCACGAGAACGCGGCATTGTCTTCTTGGGCACCGGAAGAGGGGGAAAGCCCACAGTTCTCTTATCGGCCGCCAGAGGAGGGCGAGCCCTTTCGGGAGCGGCGATTCTTGCCTCTAGGCCATCGAGACGGGCGTTCATCGCCCCCATGGCGTTCATCAATGAGCGCTGCATTGTCTGCAGCGCGCTCGTTACCGAGCTGTCCAGTCCGGTGTTGGGAGCGGTAATCTCCCTGACAGGGGAGGGAGGCGCTCTGTCTCCTCTGACCTCGCTGCGAAGTGACTCAACCTCCTTCTTGAGGGAGTCTATCTCCTTACGCAGCTGGTCATTTATGTACCCTAATCGGTCAGCCTCATCGTCAACACTGCGGGACGTGAGGTTTGCCATCACGCGCTGCAGGTTGGCGGCCGCGTCATAAAGAGTCCGCTGATAGGTTCCCTTAAGATGCCCAGACTTTCGGGAAACCTCTTCGATAGCCGTCGTGCACTTCATGCCGATCTCTTTGACATCTTGGGCCGATAGTCCTCCTCGTTCAGCGTTCCAGGGAACGAGATTCCGGGTTGCGGCAATCATTTCTGCCTCTGTGGGACCAGAGGATGGAACTTCCTTTCCGGTGCGAGGCTTTGTGCGCTCCCGAGTTTTCTCCTGGACCTTGTCCCGGACAGCCTCAGCACGCAACTCTTGATGGAGAGCTTCTGGCTCCATACCCAGCACTCGGGCGGACTCGGCATCACGAGCACAAGCCTTCCGACGAATATCTTTGCATTCTTGCCGTATCTGCTCAGACTCGGCCTCGACCTCCGGCTCATGCACAAAGCTCTCACTCTCCATTCTCCGATACTGGTCGTAAGCAGCCTTCATGCCGGTATAGATTCCTGAGAAAGGCGCACGACCCCGGCGCGCCGTCGAATATTTCGACGATGACGCCGCAGTCGCGGCCTCCCCCAACGACAATTCGTCCGAATCGATATCAGAAGCAATTCTGTGGGTACGCTTACGGCTATTGGCCGGCGCTACCCGTATCTCCTCATCATCTGGGACATCAGATTCGTCCGCAGAAACGAATTCCTCTTCCGACAATCCCAACCATTCTACCAGATCCTCCGACTCTTTGTTTCCCTTCACTCTCCATTTGTCTCCAAACTCTATCCTCAGTTCGTCTCTCCTCTGCCTTCTCCTATCCTCTCCCATAACAGGATGCGTTTTCTTGCCCCCCCCAGACACGGTGGGGCAGCTCGAGGCCGACACGCCGGACGACTTATCGCCCGGCTTGTCAGCCCCGAGGAGGGGTTCTCTCACAGATTCGTGAGTACCCTCCTGGGGTATGATATTTTTGGAAGACGCGCTCATGTTGAAACAATTACAGGTTGTCTACCTGGACAATTTCAGGGTTGTCATACCCTTGGCAATTTCAGGGCTGCCGTTCCCTCATCAGGCCAAAAAGGTCACCCATGCGATGCCTATTCGCCAAGGGCGCCCTATATACTGTCGGGGTCGGGCGGTACCGACAGGTTTTTACCGGTTTTCTCCGGGGCTTGATGGGTTTTCCTTCCCGCGGCCGTTTGGCCTCCGGTCTGCCCAATCGCAGCGTACCCACGGCGCCAAAGGGTGGGGTCGTTGCCGCAAAAGGGCAGATAACGGCTTCGGGGTTGGCGTACACCCCGGTTGCACCGCTCTCACCGGTGCCCCCTTCCCCCCCGTGCGACCTGATAACCCTTAAGGGGCGGCCGTCTTTGTGTTACTCCTCTCAAAGCCGCTCAAAAGGAGCAGCGAGCTGTGCGGCCCAAAGTAGGCACGCACATAGGAGTTGCAGGGCCCAGAAGGGGCTCCCGCCTTGCCAGATGTTAGCCGATTGGGCCCAACTTTCTCCGAACGGAAAATGTTGGGACCACTCGTTGCCCAGGATGCACCACGTGGAGGTCATCTGACTCGCACCCCTAAGAGGGTCTCCCCCCTGAAAAGGAAGCCCATGCAAGAGCATGAACCCCCCTTTCCCCTCTGCAGTCGGCGGTGTCCCAGACTGGGACGCCACCGAGTGCTGCCGCTACCCTACCTCAAGGGCTTTTACGCGGCGCCAATACCCCTCAGGCTATCCTCTCGGGCTTTTACATGGCCATAGGCTAGTCCAGGTCGTACACCTCTGACTCCACGGACTGCCTGCGCGCTTGAGACGGACGGATCGGACTATCCGACCCCTCGTCCGTCTCTACCTCCGGAGCATCCTCTCTGTCCGACCCCAGTACTCTCCCTGTGCCTCTCAACGGAGAGGCATTGGGGTTAGAGGATGGGGAGGGCTGGTCCGAGAGCGGGGCATCTGCCTCCAGCATCTCGACCTCCTCCGTGGTCCGTCTCGGCGCGTGAATCTGCGCTGTCGTGCGCGCTGGGGAGCTGTCCCGCACCCTCCTTCGAGGGGGGACGCACGCCCGACTCCCCATAATGTGGCCCGCAGGGGCCCCTCTTTCCGCACAGACCGCGCACCGCGGCACTGCGGAACACTCCGCTGCTTTGTGCCCCGGGAGGCCGCAGCGGAAGCAGTCAAGGCTGCGGTCCACATTAGAGGGGCAAAACACCCTGGTGTGACCCACGCCCATGCACTTAAAACAGCGCATTGGGCGTGAGTCGAGGAGCATTACTGGGACCCACAGCCAGCCCACCAGCAATCTCCTCGCCGCCACGACAATCCGGGCCGCCCTGACCGGGCAGCTCACCAGCACCGATGATAAGCCGCCAGGGCCGGGTCGCAGCGCTCCCACCCTGACCCTATCCGGCGGGCATCCCCCTTTTGTGGCCACCGACTGCGCCACGTCCTCGGCGGTGACAGTATCGTCAAGGCCGGAGATGCGCACGTCCGCGCATCTCTCCGGCCTGGCGATCGTCGCCACATCGGCCACCACCTCTCGTAGCCGAGCGGCCAGGCGGTCGGCGACGTCCCCGCTGTCTGCGCCCGCGATTTGTAGCAACCGGGCGCCCGACATGGAGATCCGGGTCGTTAGCCCGGACGTGATTCCGACGTCGGCCAAATTAATGGCCGCCTTCGCCCTCTGGATCACGGCGGCGTACGTGACGCCGCTCTCCACCGCCTCCGCCGTCAACTTCACGGAGACCGCCGTCGAGCGGGGGGGCTTCAGTCGCCTCCTCGAGGGCTCCCTCCGAGCCGCCGGGGCCGCCGGGGCCCTCTGGGGCAGGGGTGTTCGTCCGGTGGCAGGTGGTGCGCCACCAGAGCTCGCGACCGGGGCCGCTCCCGCTCTCCTCCGCCGACGGCGGGTCACCACCGACCACGGCTCCTCGCCCGCAGGCGCCGGGGCCCGGCCCACGGGCCGTTGGGGTGGGGGCACAAGCGGCGGTGCCCGTCTCGTGCTCGGCGTGGGAAGGGGCGGGAACTCCCTCCCAGGACGCGTCCTTTCGGGCACGGCGGAACCCCTCGCCTCCAGCCCGTCCAGGCGCGCGTTAATCGCGCCGAGGGAGCTGAGGAGCAAAGCTCTCAGCTCCCCGAACCCTCCCGCCTCGGACTGAGGGACAGGTGGAGCCTCCGCACGCGGGGGCGGCCTCCCGCTGAGGCCCTGCTTGAGGGCCACTAGCTCCGCCCGCAGCTCCCCCACCTCGCCCTGCAGCCTCTCGTTGGCAAGGGCCAGCTGCGCGACCTCCTCCGATTTGCCGCACGCGCACGGCGCCGCCTCCCTCTGCGGTACCGGCGCCGTTGGGGCCTCCCTCCCTTTAGCCGTCTCGGCGGCGCGGGCCTCATCCTCAAATTGAGTCAGCGAGAAGTCCGCGGCGGCATCACGCACACGCTGCTTCTCGCGAACCCCCCGCATCCTCTCCCGGATCTCCTTCCTCTTAATTCGGACGGCCTCTATTGTCGCCGCCGAACCGCCGTGCGCCAGGGCCTTCTCTAGCGACGCCTGGACGTCGCGAAGGAGCTCCTCATAGGTGGAGAGCTCCTCCGAGAGGTCCGCGTCCAGCTCGCTGCCGAGCTCCTCCCACGCCGGTCTGGGCAAGGTGTCACGCCCAGACCTACCACGTCCTCTTCGCCCCGTACCCATCTTTGGGCTGGACCTGGGCAACTCCTCGGACCCATCCGACGAGTCGCCCGCACTCCGCGACCTCTTCCGGGTGTCGCCGCCCCCTCCTCGCAAACGCAGGACTCCTCCTGCCTCCTCCTCTCTCGCCTCGGTAACAAATTTAACACTCACCGACCCGGTAATCGGTGAGCGGCTGGCGCGAGCAGCGTAACATCGCGAGTGGTTCTCCATGACAGATTTCACACATGGCCCCTGGATACGGACCATGCGCCGGGCGTCAGCCGGATCGTAGGACAAAAACACCTCTTGTCCCGACATTTCAATTTTGTTGTGGCGGCAATTAAGGGGCCGCCAGCTCCTCTTCCCCCCCCCCCCCCCCTGACGACGCCCAGAAGGGACGCCGTCCAATCTCCCCTCAAAGCCGCTCAGAAGGAGCGGCGAGTAGTGCGGCCCAAAGTAGACACGCACAGGAGTTGCAGGGCCCAGAAGGGGCACCCGCCTTGCCAGATGTTAGCCGATTGGACCCAACCTTCTCCGAAGGGAGAATGTTGGGACCACTCGTTGCCCAGGGTGCACCAACGTGGAGGTCACCTGACTCGCACCCCTAAGAGGGTCTCCCCCCTGAAAAGGAAGCCCATGCAAGAGCATGAACCCCCCTTTCCCCTCTGCAGTCGGCGGTGTCCCAGATAGGGACGCCACCGAGTGCTGCCGCTACCCTACCTCAAGGGCTTTTACGCGGCGCCAATACCCCTCAGGCTATCCTCTCGGGCTTTTACATGGCCATAGGCTAGTCCAGGTCGTACACCTCTGACTCCACGGACTGCCTGCGCGCTTGAGACGGACGGATCGGACTATCCGACCCCTCGTCCGTCTCTACCTCCAGAGCATCCTCTCCGTCCGACCCCAGTACTCTCCCTGTACCTCTCAACGGAGAGGCATTGGGGTTAGAGCTTGGGGAGGGCTGGTCCGAGAGCGGGGCATCTGCCTCCAGCATCTCGACCTCCTCCGTGGTCCGTCTCGGCGCATGAATCTGCGCTGTCGTGCGCGCTGGGGAGCTGTCCCGCACCCTCCTTCGAGGGGGGACGCACGCCCGACTCCCCATAATGTGGCCCGCAGGGGCCCCTCTTTCCGCACAGACCGCGCACCGCGGCACTGCGGAACACTCCGCTGCTTTGTGCCCCGGGAGGCCGCAGCGGAAGCAGTCAAGGCTGCGGTCCACATTAGAGGGGCAAAACACCCTGGTGTGACCCACGCCCATGCACTTAAAACAGCGCATAGGGCGTGAGTCGAGGAGCATTACTGGGACCCACAGCCAGCCCACCAGCAATCTCCTCGCCGCCACGACAATCCGGGCCGCCCTGACCGGGCAGCTCACCAGCACCGATGATAAGCCGCCAGGGCCGGGTCGCAGCGCTCCCACCCTGACCCTATCCGGCGGGCATCCTCCTTTCGTGGCCACCGACTGCGCCACGTCCTCGGCGGTGACTGTATCGTCAAGGCCGGAGATGCGCACGTCCGCGCATCTCTCCGGCCTGGCGATCGTCGCCACATCGGCCACCACCTCTCGCAGCCGAGCGGCCAGGCGGTCGGCGACGTCCCCGCTGTCTGCGCCCGCGATTTGTAACAACCGGGCGCCCGACATGGAGATCCGGGTCGTTAGCCCGGACGTGATCCCGACGTCGGCCAAATTAATGGCCGCCTTCGCCCGCTGTATCACGGCGGCGTACGTGACGCCGCTCTCCACCGCCTCCGCCGTCAGCTTCACCGAGACTGCCGTCGAGCGGGGGGGCTTCAGTCGCCTCCTCGGGGGCTCCCTCCGAGCCGCCGGGGCCGCCGGGGCCCTCCGGGGCAGGGGTGTTCCTCCGGTGGCAGGTGGTGCGCCACCAGAGCTCGCGACCGGGGCCGCTCCCGCTCTCCTCCGCCGACGGCGGGTCACCACTGACCACGGCTCCTCGCCCGCAGGCGCCGGGGCCCGGCCCACGGGCCGTTGGGGTGGGGGCACAAGCAGCGGTGCCCGTCTCGTGCTCGGCGTGGGAAGGGGCGGGAATTCCCTCCCAGGACGCGTCCTCACGGGCACGGCGGAACCCCTCGCCTCTAGCCCGTCCAGGCGCGCGTTAATCGCGCCGAGGGAGCCGAGGAGCAGAGCTCTCAGCTCCGCGAACCCTCCCGCCTCGGACTGAGGCACAGGTGCGGCCTCCGCACGCGGGGGCGGCCTCCCGCTGAGGCCCTGCTTGAGGGCCGCTAGCTCCGCCCGCAGCTCTCCCACCTCGCCCTGCAGCCTTTCGTTGGCAAGGGCCAGCTGCGCGACCTCCTCCGATTTGCCGCACGCGCACGGCGCCGCCTCCCTTTGCAGTACTGGCACCGTTGGGGCCTCCCTCTCTTTAGCCGTCTCAGCGGCGCGGGCCTCAGCCTCGAACTGCGTCAGCGAGAAGCCCGCGGCGGCATCACGCACACGCTGCGCTTCGCGAACCCCCCGCATCCTCTCCCGGAGCTCCTTCATCTTCTTTCGGATGGCCTCTACGGTCGCTGCCGAACCGCCGTGCGCCAGGGCCTTCTCCAACGACGCCTGAACGTCGCGGAGGAGCTCCTCATAAGTGGAGAGCTCCTCCGAGAGGTCCGCGTCCAGCTCGCTGCCGAGCTCCTCCCACGCCGGTCTGGGCAAGGTGTCACGCCCAGACCTGCCGCGTCCTCTTCGCCCCGTACCCATCTTTGGGCTGGACCTGGGCAACTCCTCGGACCCATCCGACGAGTCGCCCGCACTCCGCGACCTCTTCCGGGTGTCGCCGCCCCCTCCTCGCAAACGCAGGACTCCTCCTGCCTCCTCCTCTCTCGCCTCGGTAACAAATTTAACACTCACCGACCCGGTAATCGGTGAGCGGCTGGCGCGAGCAGCGTCGTATCGCGAACGGTTCTCCATATCAAATTTCACACATGGCCCCTGGATACGGACCATGCGCCGGGCGTCAGCCGGATCATAGGACAAAAACACCTCTTGTCCCGACATTTCAATTTTGTTGTGGCGGCAATTAAGGGGCCGCCAGCTCCTCTTCCCCCCCCCCCTGACGACGCCCAGAAGGGACGCCGTCCAATCTCCCCTCAAAGCCGCTCAGAAGGAGCGGCGAGTAGTGCGGCCCAAAGTAGGCACGCACAGGAGTTGCAGGGCCCAGAAGGGGCACCCGCCTTGCCAGATGTTAGCCGATTGGACCCAACCTTCTCCGAACGGAGAATGTTGGGACCACTCGTTGCCCAGGGTGCACCAACGTGGAGGTCACCTGACTCGCACCCCTAAGAGGGTCTCCCCCCTGAAAAGGAAGCCCATGCAAGAGCATGAACCCCCCTTTCCCCTCTGCAGTCGGCGGTGTCCCAGATAGGGACGCCACCGAGTGCTGCCGCTACCCTACCTCAAGGGCTTTTACGCGGCGCCAATACCCCTCAGGCTATCCTCTCGGGCTTTTACATGGCCATAGGCTAGTCCAGGTCGTACACCTCTGACGCCACGGACTGCCTGCGCGCTTGAGATGGACGGATCGGACTATCCGACCCCTCGTCCGTCTCTACCTCCGGAGCATCCTCACTGTCCGACCCCAGTACTCTCCCTGTACCTCTCAACGGAGAGGCATTGGGGTTAGAGGATGGAGGGGACGGCCGGTCCGAGAGCGGGGCATCTGCCTCCAGCATCTCGACCTCCTCCGTGGTCCGTCTCGGCGCGATCGGCGCTGTCGTGCGCGCTGGGGAGCTGTCCCGCACCCTCCTTCGAGGGGGGACGCACGCCCGACTCCCCATAATGTGGCCCGCAGGGGCCCCTCCGTCCGCACAGACCGCGCACCGCGGCACTGCGGAACACTCCGCTGCTTTGTGCCCCGGAAGGCCGCAGCGGAAGCAGGCCAGGCTGCGGTCCACATTAGAGGGGGGGCAAAACACCCTGGTGTGACCCACGCCCATGCACTTAAAACAGCGCATAGGGCGTGAGTCGAGGAGCATTACTGGGACCCACAGCCAGCCCACCAGCAATCTCCTCGCCGCCACGATAACCTGGGCCGCCCTGACCGGGCAGCTCACCAGCACCGATGTTGTGCCGCCAGGGCCGGGTCGCCGCGCTCCCACCCTGACCCTATCCGGCGGGCATCCCCCTTTCGTGGCCACTGACTGCGCCACGTCCTCGTCGGCGACGGTATCGTCGAGGCCGGAGATGCGCACGTCCGCGCATCTCTCCGGCCTGGCGATTGTCGCCACATCGGCCACCACCTCTCGCAGCCGAGCGGCCAGGCGATCGGCGACATCCCCGCTGTTTGCGCCCGGGATTTGGAGCAACCGGGCGCCCGACATGGAGATCCGGGTCGTTAGCCCGGACGTGATCCCGACGTCGGCCAAATTAATGGCCGCCTTCGCCCTCTGGATCACGGCAGCGTACGTGACGCCGCTCTCCACCGCCTCCGCCGTCAGCTTCACCGAGACCGCCGTCGAGCGGGGGGGCTTCAGTCGCCTCCTCGAGAGCTCCCTCCGAGCCGGGGCCGCCGGGGCCCTCTGGGGCAGGGGTGTTCCTCCGGTGGCAGGTGCGCCACCAGAGCTCGCGACCGGGGCCGCTCCCGCTCTCCTCCGCCGACGGCGGGTCACCACTGACCATGGCTCCTCGCCCGCAGGCGCCGGGGCCCGGCCCACGGGCCGTTGGGGTGGGGGCACAAGCGGCGGTGCCCGTCTCGTGCTCGGCGTGGGAAGGGGCGGGAATTCCCTCCCAAGACGCGTCCTCTCGGGCACGGCGGAACCCCTCGCCTCTAGCCCGTCTAGGCGCGCGTTAATCGCGCCGAGGGAGCCGAGGAGCAGAGCTCTCAGCTCCGCGAACCCTCCCGCCTCGGACTGAGGGACAGGTGCGGCCTCCGCACGCGGGGGCGGCCTCCCGCTGAGGCCCTGCCTGAGGGCCGCTAGCTCCGCCCGCAGCTCCCCCACCTCGCCCTGCAGCCTCTCGTTGGCGAGGGCCAGCTGCGCGATCTCCTCGGATCTGCCGCACGCGCACGGCGCCGCCTCCCTCTGCGGTACCGGCGCCGTTGGGGCCTCCCTCCCTTCAACCGTCTCGGCGGAGCGGGTCTCAACCTCAAACTGTGTCAGCGAGAAGTCCGCGGCGGCATCACGCACACGCTGCTTCTCGCGGACCCCCCGCATCCTCTCCCGGAGCTCCTTCCTCTTGCTCCGGATGGCCTCTATGGCCGCCGCCGAACCGCCGTGCGCCAGGGCCTTCTCCAGCGACGCCTGAACGTCGCTAAGGAGCTCCTCATAAGTGGAGAGCTCCTCCGAGAGGTCCGCGTCCAGCTCGCTGCCGAGCTCCTCCCACGCCGGTCTGGGCAAGGTGTCACGCCCAGACCTACCACGTCCTCTCCGCCCCGTACCCATCTTTGGGCTGGACCTGGACGTCCCCTCGGACCCATCCGAGGAGTCGCCCGCACTCCGCGACCTCTTCCGGGTGTCGCCGCCCCCTCCTCGCAAACGCAGGACTCCCCCTGCCTCCTCCTCCCTCGCCTCGGTAACAAATTTGACACTCACCGACCCGGTAATCGGTGAGCGGCTGGCGCGAGCAGCGTAATATCGCGAGCGTTTCTCCATTACAAATTTCACACATGGCCCCTGGATACGGACCATGCGCCGGGCGTCAGCCGGATCATATGACAAAAAGAACTCCTTAAACGACATCAAATTTTTGTGTTGGCGGCTATTAAGGGGCCGCCAGCTCCTCTTCCCCCCCACCCCTGACGACGCCCAGAAGGGACGCCGTCCAATCTCCCCTCAAAGCCGCTCAGAAGGAGCAGCGAGTTGTGCGGCCCAAAGTAGGCACGCACAGGAGTTGCAGGGCCCAGAAGGGGCACCCGCCTTGCCAGATGTTAGCCGATTGGACCCAACCTTCTCCGAACGGAGAATGTTGGGACCACTCGTTGCCCAGGGTGCACCAACGTGGAGGTCACCTGACTCGCACCCCAAAGAGGGTCTCCCCCCTGAAAAGGAAGCCCATGCAAGAGCATGAACCCCCCTTTCCCCTCTGCAGTCGGCGGTGTCCCAGATAGGGACGCCACCGAGTGCTGCCGCTACCCTACCTCAAGGGCTTTTACGCGGCGCCAATACCCCTCAGGCTATCCTCTCGGGCTTTTACATGGCCATAGGCTAGTCCAGGTCGTACACCTCTGACTCCACGGACTGCCTGCGCGCTTGAGACGGACGGATCGGACTATCCGACCCCTCGTCCGTCTCTACCTCCGGAGCATCCTCTCCGTCCGACCCCAGTACTCTCCCTGTACCTCTCAACGGAGAGGCATTGGGGTTAGAGCTTGGGGAGGGCTGGTCCGAGAGCGGGGCATCTGCCTCCAGCATCTCGACCTCCTCCGTGGTCCGTCTCGGCGCGTGGATCTGCGCTGTCGTGCGCGCTGGGGAGCTGTCCCGCACCCTCCTTCGAGGGGGGACGCACGCCCGACTCCCCATAATGTGGCCCGCAGGGGCCCCTCCGTCCGCACAGACCGCGCACCGCGGCACTGCGGAACACTCCGCTGCTTTGTGCCCCGGAAGGCCGCAGCGGAAGCAGTCCAGGCTGCGGTCCACATTAAGGGGGGGGGCAAAACACCCTGGTGTGACCCACGCCCATGCACTTAAAACAGCGCATAGGGCGTGAGTCGAGGAGCATTACTGGGACCCACAGCCAGCCCACCAGCAATCTCCTCGCCGCCACGATAATCTGGGCCGCCCTGACCGGGCAGCTCACCAGCACCGATGTTGTGCCGCCAGGGCCGGGTCGCCGCGCTCCCACCCTGACCCTATCCGGCGGGCATCCCCCTTTCGTGGCCACCGACTGTGCCACGTCCTCGTCGGTGACGGTATCGTCGAGGCCGGAGATGCGCACGTCCGCGCATCTCTCCGGCCTGGCGATCGTCGCCACATCGGCCACCACCTCTCGCAGCCGAGCGGCCAGGCGGTCGGCGACATCCCCGCTGTTAGCGCCCGCGATTTGGAACAACCGGGCGCCCGACATGGAGATCCGGGTCGTTAGCCCGGACGTGATCCCGACGTCGGCCAAATTAATGGCCGCCTTCGCCCTCTGGATCACGGCGGCGTACGTGACGCCGCTCTCCACCGCCTCCGCCTTCAACTTTACGGAGATCGCCGTCGAGCGGGGGGGCTTCAGTCGCCTCCTCGAGGGCTCCCTCCGAGCCGCCGGGGCCGCCAGGGCCCCCTGGGGCAGGGGTGTTCTTCCGGTGGCAGGTGGTGCGCCACCAGAGCTCGCGACCGGGGCCGCTCCCGCTCTCCTCCTCCGACGCCGGGTCACTACCGACCACGGCTCCTCGCCCGCAGGTGCCGGGGCCCGGCCCACGGGCCGTTCGGGTGGGGGCACAGGCGGCGGTGCTCGTCTCGTGCTCGGCGCGGGAAGGGGCGGGAACTCCCTCCCAGGACGCGTCCTCTCGGGCACGGCGGAACCCCTCGCCTCTAGCCCGTCTAGGCGCGCGTTAATCGCGCCGAGGGAGCCGAGGAGCAGAGCTCTCAGCTCCGCGAACCCTCCCGCCTCGGACTGAGGGACAGGTGCGGCCTCCGCACGCGGGGGCGGCCTCCCGCTGAGGCCCTGCTTGAGGGCCGCTAGCTCCGCCCGCAGCTCCCCCACCTCGCCCTGCAGCTTCCTGTTGGCAAGAGCCAGCTGCGCAACCTCCTCCGATTTGCCGCACGCGCACAGCGCCGCCTCCCTCTGCGGCACCGGCGCCGTTGGGGCCGTCCTCTCTTCAGCTGTCTCGGCGGCGCGGGCCTCAGCCTCGAACTGGGTCAAGGAGAAGCCCGCGGCGGCATCACGCACACGCTGCGCTTCACGGACCCCCCGCATCCTCTCCCGGAGCTCCTTCGCCTTTTTTCGGATGGCCTCTATGGTCGCCGCCGAACCACCGTGCGCCAGGGCCTTCTCTAACGACGCCTGGACGTCGCCAAGGAGCTCCCCATAGGTGGAGAGCTCCTCCGAGAGGTCCGCGTCCAGCTCGCTGCCGAGCTCCTCCCACGCCGGTCTGGGCAAGGTGTCACGCCCAGACCTGCCACGTCCTCTCCGCCCCGTACCCATCTTTGGGCTGGACCTGGGCAACTCCTCGGACCCATCCGACGAGTCGCCCGCACTCCGCGACCTCTTCCGGGTGTCGCCGCCCCCTCCTCGCAAACGCAGGACTCCTCCTGCCTCCTCCTCTCTCGCCTCGGTAACAAATTTAACACTCACCGACCCGGTAATCGGTGAGCGGCTGGCGCGAGCAGCGTAACATCGCGAGTGGTTCTCCATGACAGATTTCACACATGGCCCCTGGATACGGACCATGCGCCGGGCGTCAGCCGGATCGTAGGACAAAAACACCTCTTGTCCCGACATTTCAATTTTTGTTGTGGCGGCAATTAAGGGGCCGCCAGCTCCTCTTCCCCCCCCCCCCTGACGACGCCCAGAAGGGACGCCGTCCAATCTCCCCTCAAAGCCGCTCAGAAGGAGCGGCGAGTAGTGCGGCCCAAAGTAGACACGCACAGGAGTTGCAGGGCCCAGAAGGGGCTCCCGCCTAGCCAGATGTTAGCCGATTGGACCCAACCTTCTCCGAACGGAGAATGTTGGGACCACTCGTTGCCCAGGGTGCACCAACGTGGAGGTCACCTGACTCGCACCCCTAAGAGGGTCTCCCCCCTGAAAAGGAAGCTCATGCAAGAGCATGAACCCCCCTTTCCCCTCTGCAGTCGGCGGTGTCCCAGATAGGGACGCCACCGAGTGCTGCCGCTACCCTACCTCAAGGGCTTTTACGCGGCGCCAATACCCCTCAGGCTATCCTCTCGGGCTTTTACATGGCCATAGGCTAGTCCAGGTCGTACACCTCTGACTCCACGGACTGCCTGCGCGCTTGAGACGGACGGATCGGACTATCCGACCCCTCGTCCGTCTCTACCTCCGGAGCATCCTCTCTGTCCGACCCCAGTACTCTCCCTGTACCTCTCAACGGAGAGGCATTGGGGTTAGAGGATGGGGAGGGCTGGTCCGAGAGCGGGGCATCTGCCTCCAGCATCTCGACCTCCTCCGTGGTCCGTCTCGGCGCGTGGATCTGCGCTGTCGTGCGCGCTGGGGAGCTGTCCCGCACCCTCCTTCGAGGGGGGACGCACGCCCGACTCCCCATAATGTGGCCCGCAGGGGCCCCTCTGTCCGCACAGACCGCGCACCGCGGCACTGCGGAACACTCCGCTGCTTTGTGCCCCGGGAGGCCGCAGCGGAAGCAGTCAAGGCTGCGGTCCACCTCAGAGGGGCAAAACGCCCTGGTGTGACCCACGCCCATGCACTTAAAACAGCGCATGGGGCGTGAGTCGAGGAGCATTACTGGGACCCACAGCCAGCCCACCAGTAATCTCCTCGCCGCCACAACAACCTGGGCCGCCCTGACCGGGCAGCGCACCAGCACTGATTTCAAGCCGGGCCGGCCGCCAGGGCCGGGTCGCAGCGCTCCCACCCTGACCCTATCCGGCGGGCATCCCCCTTTCGCGGGCCACCGACTGCGCCACGTCCTCGGCGGTGACGGTATCGTCAAGGCCGGAGATGCGCACGTCCGCGCATCTCTCCGGCCTGGCGATCGTCGCCACATCGGCCACCACCTCTCGCAGCCGAGCGGCCAGGCGGTCGGCGACATCCCCGCTGTTTGCGCCCGGGACTTGGAGCAGCCGGGCGCCCGACATGGAGATCCGGGTCGTTAGCCCGGACGTGATTCCGACGTCGGCCAAATTAATGGCCGCCTTCGCCCTCTGGATCACGGCGGCGTACGTGACGCCGCTCTCCACCGCCTCCGCCGTCAGCTTTACAGAGACCGCCGTCGAGCGAGGGGGCTTCAGTCGCCTCCTCGAGGGCTCCCTCCGAGCCGCCGGGGCCGCCGGGGTCCTCTGGGGCAGGGGTGTTCCTCCGGTGGCAGGTGGTGCGCCACCAGAGCTCGCGACCGGGGCCGCTCCCGCTCTCCTCCGCCGACGGCGGGTCACCACCGACCACGGCTCCTCGCCCGCAGGCGCCGGGGCCCGGCCCACGGGCCGTTGGGGTGGGGGCACAAGCGGCGGCGCCCGTCTCGTGCTCGGCGTGGGAAGGGGCGGGAAATCCCTCCCAGGACGCGTCCTCTCGGGCACGGCGGAACCCCCTCGCCTCTAGCCCATCCAGGCGCGCGCCAATCGCACCGAGGGAGCTGAGGAGCAAAGCTCTCAGCTCTGCGAACCCTCCCGCCTCGGACTGAGGGGACAGGTGCGGCCTCCGCACGCGGGGGCGGCCTCCCGCTGAGGCCCTGTTTGAGGGCGGCTAGCTCCGCCCGCAGCTCCCCCACCTCGCCCTGCAGCCTCTCGTTGGCGAGGGCCAGCTGCGCGACCTCCTCGGACCTGCCGCACGCGCACGGCGCCGCCTCCTTCCGTGGTACCGGCGCTGTTGGGGTCTCCCTCCTTTCGGCCGTCTCGGCGGCGTGGGTCTCCGCCTCAAATTGTGTTAGCGAGAAGTCAGCGGCGGCATCCCGCACACGCTGCTTCTCGCGAACCCCCCGCATCCTCTCCCGGATCTCCTTCCTCTTAATTCGGACGGCCTCGATGGTCGCCGCCGAACCGCCGTGCGCCAGGGCCTTCTCCAATGACGCCTGAACGTCGCGGAGGAGCTCCTCATAAGTGGAGAGCTCCTCCGAGAGGTCCGCGTCCAGCTCGCTGCCGAGCTCCTCCCACGCCGGTCTGGGCAAGGTGTCACGCCCAGACCTACCACGTCCTCTCCGCCCCGTACCCATCTTTGGGCTGGACCTGGACGTCCCCTCGGACCCATCCGAGGAGTCGCCCGCACTCCGCGACCTCTTCCGGGTGTCGCCGCCCCCTCCTCGCAAACGCAGGACTCCCCCTGCCTCCTCCTCCCTCGCCTCGGTAACAAATTTGACACTCACCGACCCGGTAATCGGTGAGCGGCTGGCGCGAGCAGCGTAATATCGCGAGCGTTTCTCCATTACAAATTTCACACATGGCCCCTGGATACGGACCATGCGCCGGGCGTCAGCCGGATCATATGACAAAAAGAACTCCTTAAACGACATCAAATTTTTGTGTTGGCGGCTATTAAGGGGCCGCCAGCTCCTCTTCCCCCCCACCCCTGACGACGCCCAGAAGGGACGCCGTCCAATCTCCCCTCAAAGCCGCTCAGAAGGAGCAGCGAGTTGTGCGGCCCAAAGTAGGCACGCACAGGAGTTGCAGGGCCCAGAAGGGGCACCCGCCTTGCCAGATGTTAGCCGATTGGACCCAACCTTCTCCGAACGGAGAATGTTGGGACCACTCGTTGCCCAGGGTGCACCAACGTGGAGGTCACCTGACTCGCACCCCAACCTAACCTAACCTAACCTAACCTAACCTAACCTAACCTTTTTTTTTTTTTTTTTTTTTTTTTTTTTTTTTTCTCGCTGTGAAAACCTTTATAGTACATAATCGGCCCAAAGTGGACCTCAAATCGTCTGGGACTCTTCTGGCTTTCCGTCTCCCTTTCCCTACGCTAAAGCGCCGGGTGAGAGAGAGGGTCAACCAGACATACCCGAGCAAAAACACAGCGTACACAGTCAGATCTGTTCTAGGGCCTTGCGGTACCTGCCGTTGGCTAATTGCCGCTTGGCCCTCAGACGTGCAAAGCGGCACTCGACTTAGGTGTAGCCGCCCTTAAGGGGCTCCCTTCTTGCTAGCGAACTTGCCATCCGCCGACCTTAGAAAGGAAGGTCGACCTCGACCGTTCCCCTCTTCTTCACGGAGCGCCTCACGCTCTCTCTCCTCTTCTACCTCGCTACGCGGCATGCTCCTCCGGAGAGAAGATGCGCGTTCGCGCAAACAACGCTCACGCTCAAGCACCACGATCGGAATGCGTTCCGGTGCGGGCCTGGGCTTGGAGACCGCGTCCTGCGTCACAGAGGCGGTTTTACTAGCTACGCTCTGTGGGGTCGGGGGGGGCGCTAGCGGCTCAACGCTCGCCACCTCCTCGACTGTTTCCATCCGCTCGTTGCCGAGCTCCCTCTCAATAGTCTCGGGGCCAGAAGCAGATCGTATGCCTCTGGTGGCCGGGGGGGCTACAACCCCGGCCGCCCATCACATGCTTGTGTGGTATATTTGCCGCTGCGCAGACAGCGCAGTGCGGCTCCTTCTTCGAGCATGTCGCTGCTCGGTGACCTAATTGACCACACCGGAAGCAATTTCCGGTGCGATCGACGTCCGAGGGGCACCTAGGGCGCGTGTGTCCTACTCCCATGCATCTAAAGCACCGCATAGGCGGGGCTCTAGGACAGTCACTTGGGCGGCACTCCAACTGAGGTGTAACCTACCCGCAGCAACAATAGATTTCGCAGCCTTTGTTGGGCAGCTCACAATTGTCGCGCCGATCTTGTTGGGGCCCATACGAATGTTCCCCACTCGGATGAACTCCCGTGAACATCCTCCTTTCGTCGCGATCGCCTCCAAGAGGGCTTCCTTTGTGACGGACTCGCCCAGTTCCGAGATGCGCAGACTCACGCATTTCTCGGTCCGGACGACAGTGGCCACATCAGAGATGACCTCTTTGAGACGACCAGCAAGCAGATCAGCCTTGTCGCGGTTCTGTTGCCCGTAGACCTCGACAAGTCTGGCTCCCGTTGCCGTCATTTTCGTTCTGACCCCAGCAGTGATGCCAAGGTCGGCGAGTGGGACGCTCCTTATCGCCTTTTGTAGCGTCTGGGCGTAAGTAACGCCTCCTTCAATGGCCTCAGGTCGCAGCGTGATGATAATCGCTGCAGACCTGGGCGTATTTACGCGTACTGTCTTGCCGCGTGTCCGTCCTTGCACATGGCGGCCTGAAGCCGCTTGGGGGCGAGATGGTGTTGCCTCCTCAGCAAGCGGCGTTTTACGCCTCCTCTTACCTCGTCGCCTCCCTTTTTTGCCACGAGTCACCGCCTGCGGCGCCTCCGAAGGAGGTGCAGGGGCAACTACTGATGGGCAAACCGTCGGCATAACAGCACGACGGGCGACAGGTGTTGTTGTCGAAGAGAGACGAGAGGTTTTTTTCGCCGGTGGTCGACTAACCGACGGATTGGTCACAATCGGGGCAGGGAGAGGTGGATATTCCACTGATCGCCTGCGATCGGCCGCTAAAAGCGGTCGGGTCCTCTCGGATCCAGGCAGCCTTGACTCGATTCCATCGAGGCGAGAACTCAATTCCCCGATGGAAGCGTTCAAGGAGCGCTGAATCACGCCAAATATGCCAGAGGCATTTTGGTCCGGTCCGGTATTAGAAGGGACCTCACTACGGGAAGGGGATTTCTTCCCCTTGCCGACTTCCTTTCGTAGGAGATCAACCTCCGCTCTAAGCGACTGCAGTTCTAACCGCAGTCTCTTATTGTCCTCTCTCAGGTCTTTGGTTTCAACGCTGAGCGTCCTAGACGACAGGTTGGACATGACCCGAGTCATGGTGCTGGCAGCGTTATTGAGAGTCTTTTGGAGTGTCGACTTAATGTTACCCGACTTCCTAGACACCTCCCTAACGGCTCTAGCACACAGAATCCCAACTTCGTGGACATCCTGTGCTGATGGTCCACCCGGCTCCGCCTCCCAAGGGATGATTATTTGGGTGGCTAGCTCAACCTCTGCTGCAGTGGGGACACTGATGGTATTGTCCCTGGACTGCAAGCGGCTCTTAGCAGGACCCTTTTTTGGGGCACTCTTCCTTTTCTCCGCTAAGGCTTCCTTCTTCGACTTCTCTCGCTCACCAGCGAGGCTCCTATCCTCTTCCTCTAGCCGACTCAGCTGTTGTTGAGCTTCACGCAGGCCGACGGAAGTGCCAAGGTAAGCATCACGACCCCGGCTTGTGGAGGGAACCCCCAACAAAGCCGCTGCCGGGTACTCATTCTCGGCCAAAAACTCGTCGTCGTCTGAATCGTATTCTACGACTGGGTGAGCCCGTTTCCGGCTGTCACTCTCCAGATCGCGCATCTCCACCGCCTCGTCCGACGAGTAGTAACACTCGCCTTCTCCTAAAACTCCGCCATGCAGGTCTATGCCTCCCCCAGACACGAGAGGCTTGCTCGGGGCCGACAGGTCGGACGCTTTAGCGCCCGGCTTGCCGATCCCGAGGAGGGGTTCTCCCGCCTTGCGGGTACCCTCCTGGGGTAATAATTTTGTAGGTCTGCTTGTCATGAGTTGTTCCAGCAATTTACGGGTTGCTATACCCCACCAGTCTATGTGGCCAACCATGGCCGGTGCGGTCTAACAACCCTTAAGGGGCGACCGTCTTTGTAAGCGACGTCCAGAAGGGGCGCCGCTCAAAGCTCCTCTCACTGCTCAGAAGGAGCGAGTGAGTTATGCGACCCAAAGTGGGCCACGTATGGGAGTTGCAAGGCCCAGAAGGGACCCCGCCTAGTCAGATGTCAGCCGGCTGGGTCCAAGCGTCTACTACACGCCAGAGCGGGAGACTGTTGGAACCAGCCGTTGCCCAGGGTGCACCAACGTGGAGGTCACCTGACTCGCACCCCAAAGAGGGTCTCCCCCCTGAAAAGGAAGCCCATGCAAGAGCATGAACCCCCCTTTCCCCTCTGCAGTCGGCGGTGTCCCAGATAGGGACGCCACCGAGTGCTGCCGCTACCCTACCTCAAGGGCTTTTACGCGGCGCCAATACCCCTCAGGCTATCCTCTCGGGCTTTTACATGGCCATAGGCTAGTCCAGGTCGTACACCTCTGACTCCACGGACTGCCTGCGCGCTTGAGACAGACGGATCGGACTATCCGACCCCTCGTCCGTCTCTACCTCCGGAGCATCCTCTCTGTCCGACCCCAGTACTCTCCCTGTACCTCTCAACGGAGAGGCATTGGGGTTAGAGGATGGGGAGGGCTGGTCCGAGAGCGGGGCATCTGCCTCCAGCATCTCGACCTCCTCCGTGGTCCGTCTCGGCGCGTGGATCTGCGCTGTCGTGCGCGCTGGGGAGCTGTCCCGCACCCTCCTTCGAGGGGGGACGCACGCCCGACTCCCCATAATGTGGCCCGCAGGGGCCCCTCTGTCCGCACAAACCGCGCACCGCGGCACTGCGGAACACTCCGCTGCTTTGTGCCCCGGGAGGCCGCAGCGGAAACAATCAAGGCTGCGGTCCACACTAGAGGGGGGGCAAAACGCCCTGGTGTGACCCACGCCCATGCACCTAAAACAGCGCATAGGGCGCGAGTCGAGGAGCATTACTGGGACCCACAGCCAGCCCACCAGCAATCTCCTCGCCGCCACGACAATCCGGGCCGCCCTGACCGGGCAGCTCACCAACACCGATGTTGAGCCAGGCCGGCCGCCAGGGCCGGGTCGCAGCGCTCCCCACCCTGACCTTATCCGGCGGGCATCCTCCTTTCGTGGCCACCGACTGCGCCACGTCCTCGGCGGTGACAGTATCGTCAAGGCCGGAGATGCGCACGTCCGCGCATCTCTCCGGCCTGGCGATCGTCGCCACATCGGCCACCACCTCTCTCAGCCGAGCGGCCAGGCGGTCGGCGACGTCCCCCGCTGTCTGCGCCCGCGATTTGCAGCAACCGGGCGCCCGACATGGAGATCCGGGTCGTTAGCCCGGTCGTGATGCCAACGTCGGCCAAATTTATGGCCGCCTTCGCCCGCTGTATCACGGCGGCGTACGTGACGCCGCTCTCCACCCGCCTCCGCCGTCAACTTCACAGAGACTGCCGTCGAGCGGGGGGGCTTCAAGCGCCTCCTCGTGGGCTCCCTCCGAGCCGCCGGGGCCGCCGGGGCCCTCTGGGGCAGGGGTGTTCCTCCGGTGGCAGGTGGTGCGCCACCAGAGCTCGCGGCCGGGGCCGCTCCCGCTCTCCTCCGCCGACGGCGGGTCACCACTGACCACGGCTCCTCGCCCGCAGGCGCCGGGGCCCGGCCCACGGGCCGTTGGGGTGGGGGCACAAGCGGCGGTGCTCGTCTCGTGCTCGGCGTGGGAAGGGGCGGGAATTCCCTCCCAGGACGCGTCCTCACGGGCACGGCGGAACCCCTCGCCTCTAGCCCGTCCAGGCGTGCGTTAATCGCGCCGAGGGAGCCGAGGAGCAGAGCTCTCAGCTCCGCGAACCCTCCCTCCTCGGACTGAGGCACAGGTGCGGCCTCCACACGCGGGGGCGGCCTCCCGCTGAGGCCCTGCTTGAGGGCCGCTAGCTCCGCCCGCAGCTCTCCCACCTCGCCCTGCAGCCTTTCGTTGGCAAGGGCCAGCTGCGCGACCTCCTCCGATTTGCCGCACGCGCACGGCGCCGCCTCCCTTTGCAGTACTGGCGCCGTTGCGGCCTCCTTTCCTTTAGCCGTCTCAGCGGCGCGGGCCTCAGCCTCGAACTGCGTCAGCGAGAAGCCCGCGGCGGCATCACGCACACGCTGCTTCTCGCGAACCCCCCGCATCCTCTCCGGATCTCCTTCCTTTTGTTTCGGACGGCCTCTATGGTCGCCGCCGAACAGCCGTGCGCCAGGGCCTTCTCTAGCGACGCCTGGACGTCGCGAAGGAGCTCCTCATAAGTGGAGAGCTCCTCCGAGAGGTCCGCGTCCAGCTCGCTGCCGAGCTCCTCCCACGCCAATCTGGACAAGGTGTCACGCCCAGACCTGCCACGTCCTCTCCGCCCCGTACCAATCTTTGGGCTGGACCTAGACGACTCCTCGGACCCATCCGACGAGTCGCCCGCACTCCGCGACCTCTTCCGGGTGTCGCCGCCCCCCTCCTCGCAAACGCAGGACTCCCCCTGCCTCCTCCTCCCTCGCCTCGGTAACAAATTTGACACTCACCGACCCGGTAATCGGTGAGCGGCTGGCGCGAGCAGCGTAGTATCGCGATCGGTTCTCCATGACAAATTTCACACATGGCCCCTGGATACGGACCATGCGCCGGGCGTCAGCCGGATCGTATGACAAAAGCACTCCTTTGTCTGACATCGAATTTTAATGTGGCGGCTATTAAGGGGCCGCCAGCTCCTCTTCCCCCCCCCCCCTGACGACGCCCAGAAGGGACGCCGTCCAATCTCCCCTCAAAGCCGCTCAGAAGGAGCGGCGAGTGTACGTTCCAGAGTGGACACGCACGTGGAGTTGCAGGGTCCAGAAGGGGCTCCCGCCTAGCCAGATGTTAGCCGATTGGACCCAACCTTCTCCGAACGGAGAATGTTGGGACCACTCGTTGCCCAGGATGCACCAACGTGGAGGTCACCTGACTCGCACCCCAACCTAACCTAACCTAACCTAACCTAACCTAACCTAACCTTTTTTTTTTTTTTTTTTTTTTTTTTTTTTTTTTTTTTTTTAACCCAGAGGAACTCATTACGAGTACCCGGGGCCTTGAAGAGGCCCCAAGTTATGTGAGACTCACCCGTCCGTCTTTCCACAACCCACCGACTGTCATGGAGACGCCATTGTCTCCAGTCGGCTGCCAAGGGACGGCCCAAGGCTGGGAAGGGCGAGACGGAGGGGGATACTCACTAACCTCTGGGGGACCAAACTCCGATACGGTGAAGACCGCGGGGCCTATCCCGGGGGGAATTGAACCGCGGGGTTCACCCTGACGCCCGTGTGGTCACCTGCGTCGGTTCATTCGCACGTTGGTGCGTTTAGAACCGGCGCACGCAAACACACGGGCGTTACGCGTACGCGACGACAATTACCACACACAACACCACCGGTGTAGGTCGTGGTGTGGTTTTCCCTCATGAGAGGAACAAAGTCCGCGGAGACAACGTTTCCTCCAACTTATGTACAGTATGTACATTTGTACACACTCATACTAACACAACAATATTGTACAACAACAGATTTACATTTATGTACAAACAATTACAACAAACAAAGACTATACACAACAAGACAAGACTTTATACATCACACGTATTTACAGGCTATATTTATATAAACATAGACTATTTACACAACACATTTGCTAATCCTATTTTTTTTTTTTTTTTTATTTACAGGGACAAGCAGACCAGCTCAGGACAGAAGACCCAGCGCCGATCACTTCCATTGTGGCAGGATCGAAACTACGGAGGATTGAGGTCCGCATCTCTCCGTCTCCTCCTGGTCCTCCTTCGTCTCCTGGCAGGCGTGGCATCGATTGCGTCTTCGCGTGCCCTCTCCGCCCCCTCCTTGAGGCCCATGCACACGGCGCTGAAACGTGCCACCGCACTCCAGTTGGCCTCGCTTTCTACCATCGCGGCCACAACTTCAGGAAGCGCGAGGGTTCCTCTGCCTCCGAGCTCCATCTCCATAGTGCGTCGCTGCGAGGCGAAGGCACTGCACACCTGGAGAGTGTGCTGCGCCGTATCCTCAGCAGCTCCGCACTGATGGCACATGGTGCTCTCCTCCTTTCCAATTCGACACAGATACTTGCCGAAGCAACCGTGATCGGTCAGTATCTGTGTCAACTGGTAACTCATCTGTCCGTGGGATCTATTCAGCCAGCCTGACAGCACCGGCTTGATGGCCTCGACGGTGCGGAAACCAGCGACTGGAGTCTCCAGATCGCGCTCCCATTCCCACACCGCCATCTCACGTCCGGCTCGCCTCGCACCCTGGACCTCTTCCAAGGCGGGGCGTTCGCCATTGGCGATTCTTTCCGCGCGGAACTCGAAGACCTCGGTTAGGACCTTGGCCTCGAGCTCCCACGGAATCATGCCCGCTAGGGCCGTCGCCGCTGTGTACGACACCGTCCGGTACCCTCGTATTGCCCTCACCGCAGCCACTCTTTGTGGACTTCGTAGAAGAGCTACGTTTCTGCGGGAGAGCGAGTCTGACCAGACGGGTGCGCCGTAGAGCGCCATGCTGCGCAGCACTCCGGCGTACAGTTTGCGACAACTCTCGCCAGGCCCACCGATGTTTGGTAAGACGCGCGAAAGCGCCATCGCTGCCTTCATTATCCGAGGCGCCATCTCGAGAAAATGAGGCTCAAAACTCCAACGGCTATCGAGTGTCAGTCCCAGATACTTCATCTGGGACCTGATCTCAACTTGGACGCCATCCACCGACACACTCCAGCTGCCGGGAGGTCTTTTTCGGGGGCCATGGAAGACCATGGCTTCCGTCTTGGGGAGAGCCACCTCCATCCCCAACAGACGTATACGCGATATGGTCAAAGTGGCCATAGTCGACGCCAGCCTAATCGTATGCTGGTAGTCACCGCCCCATGCGGTGACTAGGGTGTCATCTGCATAGCAGATTACACCCGTCCCGGGGAGATAATTCCCCCTCAGGACCCAGTTGTATCCGATGTTCCACAAGAGGGGTCCGAGGACCGACCCCTGTGGAACACCGCACACCATACGGCGAGCACAAATGCGCTCCGCGCCCTTCTCCAGATACAGGATGCTCCTGTCTTGGAGGTAGTCTTTTAGGACCCTTCTAATGTACCAGGGGACCCTATGGTATATAAGGGCCTGGTGGATGCAGCTGAAGGGAAGGGTGTTGAATGCGTTCGCTATATCGAGCGAAACCGCCAACACCCTTTCTCCTCTCGCAACAGCTTCTTCTGTGGTCCGCTTGAGAGCGAGCACTGCGTCAACAGTGGACCTGCCCCGACGGAACCCGAACTGAGAATCCTCAATATTGGGCCCGTCAGCGTCCAAATGCTCGAGGATGCGGGCAGCGAGCACTCGCTCAAAGAGCTTGCCCGCCTCGTCCAGCAGGACGATCGGCCTGTAGGCCGATGGCATATCCAACGGACGTCCGTCCTTGTGGAGCAGGCACAAACGGCCCTCTTTCCACGCCTTGGGAAATCTCCCTTGGCGCAGACAGGAGTCGAGAAGGCCGATCAGCCTTCCTTTTAAGTGCCCGAGTGCAATGTCCAGTACTTTGTTATGGACGCCGTCCGGCCCGGGTGCCTTCCTCTTCAGGCGGAGGCGATCCATGGCGTAGTCAAATTCTGTCTCGGAGATTCGAGGGATGGAGTTCACATCGTGGGGCTCATTTGGCTCTGGTAGTTCAAATGGCACTGCGGTGAAGGCGTGGGCCGGGAACAGGCCGTCGACTATTCTGGAGAGGAGACCTGGCTCGAATGACTCCGTGGGTGGGGCCGAATTACGGTACTTATTCCGTACCATGCGGTATGGCCTTCCCCACGGGTCTCTGTCCAAATCGGCCAGGAACTCATTCCATGCCGACGTTTTCGCCTCTAAAATCCTGACCTGGAGCCTCTTTCTCGCCTCTTTAAAGAGGGCGTAGAGTTGTGCCTCCTCTTCATGCGTGTGCCGCCTCCTCCGGCAATGCTGGAGATTTCGTCGCGCCATCATGCTGGCGGTACGCAGGTCAGCAATGTCCTGTGACCACCAATACACTGGCTTTTGGTGAGGGCGGTCTCCAGACCTCGGCATGCTGGCATCGCAAATGCGAGTTAGTGAGTGCCGGAATTTCTCGGCCTGGAGATCTACTTCCATGGAATCGGGTGGATCCCGGAACCACGTTTCGACAATAGCCGCAACGTCGGCTGCTTCGCAGTTCAGACGGGTAAGCGCCCACTTCCGGAATCGAGCCGTGCGTGCTCCCGCGCTAGGCTGGCGGCTTGTGAGGGGGATGGGAGAGATCTTCATCCCAATGTAGAGATGGTCTGAGAGGGTCTCCTCCTCTAAGACTCGCCACTCTACAATTCTGGAAGCAATGGCAGGGGTCGCGAAGGATACGTCGACTATTGACTCCCCCTGCCATCGGACACAAGTACTGGCGTTTCCTCTATTGAGGAGGATGAGGCCACTCTCAACGGAGAACTCCTCTACTTCCGTCCCTCTATGGTCAGTTCGTGGGCAGCCCCACGCAGTGGACTTTGCGTTCAAGTCACCCGCTAAAATGACCTGCAGCGGGGACAAACGCCGCACCACGCCAAGGAGATGCGCCACGAACGACCGGAATTCGCTGAGTGGCCGGTTCGGGGAAAAGTAGACGGCTACTAAAGCTATGTCACCCCAAGTCACGGCGACGTAGCCCGGGCCCCTCTCTTTGAGCAATATAGGAGTTGCGTTACGACCGGAAGGGGTTGTAACAAGAGCAAGTCCCTGCGTGTCTCCGACCCAGTTGGACCCAGTGGGCACAGAGTGTGGTTCCGCCACTAGAGCCACACCAACCTCCCACTCCGCCATCTGCTGCACAAGCAGGTTTTGTGCGGCGACGGAGCGGTTAAGGTTCGCCTGTAAGATGGAAATACTAGGCCGTGCCGACATCGGGTCCCGTTGTTGCGCATTCCATATGTTCTGTGGCAGAAACCGGTCTTTGTACAACTGCCCTCCAAAGAGGAGTTGTACTCTTAGTAGGGAGTGGGCGGCATGCCCTGCTTCCCATCACGTGCTTGGCTGGCAGTTTACCAGCAGCGCACACAAGGCAATGGGGCACCAGAGCAGTACATATCTCCACCTTATGCCCTTCTTTTCCGCACTTGAAACAGAGACCACTGCGGTCCTCTTTGGACGGGCACGAGTGCTTGGTGTGGCCGACACCGAGACACTTAAAGCACCGTGTTGGAGACGGTTCCAGTACGGTCATTTGAAGAGTGGTCCATCCTATAGTAATGCCGCCTTCCTCGGCAAGCAGTTTGGCCACAGGGATTGGACATCTGACCATGGTAGTCGATGGTCCCCATCTCAATCCTCGTCTGATTGTCGCCACTGAAACCTCGCTGACGGGGCAGCCACCTCTGTGGGCTATAGCTGCGGCAACTGACTCAGGAGTCATAGATTCGTAGAGTCCCGACAGTTTGAACTCCGCCTTTTTATATGGCCGGTTTACGTGGAGAACGTCACCAGCAACCTCTTTTATTTTGGCGGCCAGCATATCCGCTTTGGGCCCGCTGGTGGTGCCAGAAATCTCCAACTTCTTTCCACCAGCAGCCGTATTTTGGACCTTCAGTGACTTTAGGCCGATATCCTCAAGGTTAATGGCCCCGACAAGTTTAGTCATAACCGTGGCATAGGTAACGCCATTGGTTAGGGCCTCTTCATTTAGGGTCATGGTCACAACAGAGGACCGGGGCACCTCCAGCTTATAGGGCTTTTTGAGCGCAAGGGGGAGACCATCCGCTCCTGCCTGAGTAGGCTGAGCCGACTTTTTCTTCCGTCTTTTCTTCTTTTTCCCCGCTTTGCTCCAGCCATTTGCTGGGGTTTCGGTGGCAGCATCAAGGGACAGTTCGCGATCCGCCGGAGCTGAAGCCGTCGGTGCCCTCATAGCAGAAGCAGCAGGAGCAGCAGGTGCAGCAGGAGCCGCCGCACCTGGATCAAGAGCCCTTTTTGACGGAGCTGCAGGGTAAGTTCGACTTCCCTTACTAACCCTTTTTCCTTTTGCAGGCACCACATGGGGGGCCCGGGAGGGTCCAGCGACCGCACCATCGTCCACAAAAGCAGCAGGAGCGGTTGCAGCGGTAGCAGCATAGGAGGCACCGGCAGCGGCGGCAGCGGCGGTGGCAGTGGGAGCGGCGGCAGTGGGAGCAGCGGCAGTGGGAGCGGCGGCAATGGGAGCGGCGGCAGCGGCCTTCTTTCTGTCCCCAGCCAGAGGCGGTCTGATCCTAGGCTCTGGGCCCAGTCTCTGCTCGATACCACTCTTGACTGAGTCGACCATATTCCTCATGCTCTCCATCAAATCAGTATGCCTTTGTGCCATCTCTCTCCGTAGTCTGGCCAACATATCGTCCCCCAAGGTTTTCACCATTTGGTTCACATTCGACCCCTCTACAACGATAGGGGGGGCAGGAGTTTTCAACTGGTTATTCACCCTGTTGGACTCGTCATATCCTGTTTGGATCGCCTTCACGCGCTCCTCTAGCTGGGCGATCTGGATTTGCATCGTCTTATTCCGTAAGGTTAGACGACGGACATCCTCATCCTGTGGCATGTTCTTGAAAGCACCTACCATTTTGGCCAGGGTCACAGTGGCATGGTTGATCCTGCCACGTATTTCCCCCTTCAGGTTTCCAGACTTTTTGGCGGCATCGAAGATCTTCATTATCGCCGCCTCTGCCTCCTCCAGGAGGTCGTCTCTAGTGGCATTTTCGTTGTCCGCCTGAGTCTGGACCTTCTTCCATCTTTTTTTAAGGAAGGCATTTATTCCCAAAGTGGAATCGGAATTTCCAGCCTCCGTATAGCTCTTACGGTACCGGTCACGGGGATTGTCCTTCTCCACATCCACAACCACAATCTCTTCGCAGTTAGAAGTGGATTCTGCGAACCCCACTTCTTTCCCAGTGGCTACCCTTCTGCTGTCCTTACTCACTTTTGGGTCCATAACGGACATTAGGCCCTTTAAGTGACTACCTTCTATATTGGCATGCACGGTTGCGTATTCCTCTTCGCTAATTACTCTCGTGATCCTTTTAGCCGCAGTACCACCAAAGGTTCCGACGCGGGAATAAGAGCCGCCTCCGCTGCCGCCGCCACGCTTAGCAGTAGCTATTTTTGGAGGAGGTACGTGCACCTCCTCATCTCCCTCCTTATCGGACCCCGATGACTCGTGGGTCCTTTTTTTGTTGGTCGGAACGCTTGTATCCATTCGTTCTTGTTCCGATTCCGCCTCCGACAAAGAATAATGATGCGGCTGACCATTTATGTCGTTCATGTCGTTGCACACTTCGTAGTTGCTATCCGCATCCGAGTCATTACGACGGGATAGATCCCCCAACAAAACATGCGTATCAACAAAAATGCACTCGGACGAACCACCGAGCGAACTGCCGATTGAACCACCGCCCCTCACGGGCTCACCTCCCAAACTACTCGATCTTCCAGGAGCATCGTCACTCCTAGGGGCCTGGTCGCCTACCCCAAGAAGCGTGTCGGACGAGTCCGATAATGTAGGCACAGTTTTGCCCCCCCCAGAGACGGTGGGGCAGCCTGGGTCCAGAGAACTGGGCCCAGGGAGGGATTCTCCCGCCTCCCGGCGGGTACCCTCCTGGGGTAATGCTGTTTTTGGCTGTGCTTCCATTATTATGACATTGATGGGGTGTCACCCAGACAATTTGGGGATTGTCATATCCCTGGCACTTTGAGGGCTGCCGATCCCTAAAGTGGCACAACAAGTTGCCCATGCGTCGCCAACGCCAAGGGCACCCTATATACACGCGGAGGTCGGGAGGTATCCGTGGGGTTTTAACGACTTTTCCTTGTCTTAACCTAACCTAACCTTTTTTTTTTTTTTTTTTTTTTTTTTTTTTTTTTTTTTTTTTTTTTTTTTTAACCCGGGGGAAACTTGCGACCAAGTCATCCCACGGGGAGCAATGTGCTCAACCCGTTT
Organism: Eudonia lacustrata; assembly: GCA_947562085.1. Taxonomy (NCBI): domain Eukaryota; kingdom Metazoa; phylum Arthropoda; class Insecta; order Lepidoptera; family Crambidae; genus Eudonia; species Eudonia lacustrata. The sequence goes on from OX387328.1 coordinate 92,146, forward strand.
TCGGGGTATGTGGGGTTGGGCGATGGTCTGCCCGACCCACTAAAACCCCCGGGTGCATATCGACAGGCCGACGTTCAGGCTGAGCGGAACCCATTTTCTGATTTAGCCCGCTACAACCTATCGGCAACGCGATGGCGTTCCACATGCTTACAGCCCTAGTGGGCTTTATCACGTGGGAGTTGTGGGAGCGCTACGCTCCTTCATCATTGGCGATATGCGCCATGACGACCGGGCATGCCGGCTCGTCCTCGGTCTCCTCCGTCACGGGCGTCCCGGTATCTCTCATAGGAGAGGCATTGGGGAGGTCGGCAACGGGAGATGTGGCAAGAGATGCCGGATCGCGACCTAGACCTAGGTACACCTCTGGCATCTCAAATTCCTCTTCCATGGCCTCTTCAGGCCCCCTCTCTACGGTCGGATTACTATGGGGCGGGTCAACTCGTCCCCGGGTTGCCGGAGGGCCGCAGCTCCTGCTTCCCATCGTGTGCGCTGCCGGTCTCTCGTGAGAGAGACAGATGGCGCACCTTGGCTCTCGGGAGCATTCCTTCTTTTTGTGCCCTTCACGGCCGCAGCGGTAACATAGACTACTGCGGTCCGTTAGGGATGGACACCTTTCCCTCACATGCCCTATGCCCAAGCACCTGAAGCAGCGCATTGGGCGGGGCGCCAATGCCATTACTTTGGCAAAACACCACCCGATTTTAATTTGCCCCGCTCTGGCTAGTACCCTAGCGGCAGCCATTGGACACCGGACCAATGTAGACCCGTCACCACTGAGGGCATTGCGGATCGCCCCAACATTTATACTGCCTTCAGGGCAGCCCCCTTTGGAAGCGATGGCTGCGACCAGATCCTCACTCACGACATGGCTATCGAGACCCGTGATACAGAGTTCTGCACTCTTCTCGGGCCTGTCAATGACAGCGACGTCGGATATCACCCGCACGAGCCTTTCAGCAAGAAGATCCGCCTTGGCCGCTGAGTCGGGTCCTGGCACCTCTAGGAGCTTTGCTCCAGTGGCCGCTACTCGGAATCTCAGGCCTTCTGTGATTCCGAGCTCTTCTAGGTTTATGGCCGCCTTAGCCCGCTGTATGGCCTGGGCGTAGGTGGTCCCCCTTTCGGCCGCCTCTGGCCGGATCTTAATGACAATGGCCGCCGTCTTAGGGGGGACCAGTCTAATCATCTTTTTGCCCACTGGTGGTCTTGGAACCGTCCTGTTAGAGGGGCGGGATGCCGGTTGCGATAAACGCTGCACGGCACCAGCTTTTTGGGCCAAACCAGGCGCCGGTTGCTGGACAGGACCCGTAGTCGCAGCGGTCGTTGCCGAGGCCTTACCTCTTCTTCTTTTCTTTTTGCCGACTGCCGGTAACCACTCATTCCCATCAGGAACCCGACTAGGTCCCGGCTGGGGTGGAGGGGCAATGGCGTCAGCAGCACCAGCTGTAGCGGCCGCATATGTGCTAGCCGCCGCTCTCGTTTTAGGGGCAGCGGAGGTCGCCGCCCTGCGTCTATCCGCAGCGAGCGTTGGACGCGTCCTAGCAGGGGGGGCTGGAAGCCGCTCCTCAAGGTTGTTAAGCCTCGAGTTGAGGGCTCCCAGTGATGTAGAGACAGAGCGCCTGATTTCATCAAGCGCCCTCTCCACACCACTATTATCAGTCGAGGGTGGGGGCAAGTGGCGCCGATCAGGCGACCTCCTTACCTCGGAGACAGACTGCCGAAGAGCATCGAGCTCCTTCTGCATCCGCTCCATGTCTGCCCTGAGCTTTTTATTCTCAGCGCTAATGCGCTCACTTTCCTCCGTTGCCGTCCTAGCGGAGAGGTTAGATAGGCACCTCATGAGGACGGTAGAAGCTCTATTCAACCGTCCCTGGTGAGAGCCTTTGAGGTGCCCGGAAGTCCGAGAGACCTCCCGCACCGCCTCGACACACAGCAGTCCAATCTCCTTGATTGACTCTGTGGTCTGTCCCCTGTCGTCATCTGACGGGTCCCATTCAATTTTAGAGGCCAGCGCGCGCTCCATATCCTCCTTGGCCTGCTTACGCTGCTCTGCCAGCGTGACCCTGGGAGAAAGGGACTCCCTTGCCCTCCTTTCAAGGAACTCTTTTCGAGAGCGCTCAATCGCCTCCTCTCCAACTTCAGCTCTAAACCGCTCTCCGTCTTTCTTCCAGCCCTCACGTATGGCGGCACGGTGAGCCTCCTCTTCTTCCGCTTCCTCGATGAGCATACGGTCCACTTCCTCCTCAAAGGAGTGGAGTTCCTTCTGTCGCAACTCATCTTGCGCAGACTTCGGGCCAACAGAGGTGCTGGGTTTGCCCCTTGCACTGCGACCCCGACTAGCCGAGGAAATCTTCTGCGCAGAAGAAACCGCAAGCTCGCCTTCATCATCGTCAGAGTCGATGATACATCCACTGTACGGTCTCTTACGACCCACCGTAGCCCCATCTAACTCGGCATCCGAGTCACTGAGGGGGTCCCACTCCAAGACCGCCTTCGCGGAAGTAGCCGCCGCAGGTCTCTGTTCCCTCTCCATGTTAGAGGTAGCCTTCGCGGACTGAACCGCCGCGTACCCCAAGTCACAAATTTTCTTGTCCTCTTCGGACATCTCAACCACGAGCTTTCGCTCCGCCCTTTTGCCGAATCCATCCTCAGAATCCGGCACCTCCAACACCCTACTGCGCAGAACTTTGCCCCCCCCAGATACAAGGGGCATGCCCGGGGCCAACGAGACGGACGACTTAGCGCCCGACTTGCTAGTCCCGGGGAGGGGTTCTCCCACCTGTCGGTGGGTACCCTCCTGGGGTAATATGATTTTAGGCCTGCTTTCCATAGTGTGTTTGGCAATTTCCGGGTTGCCATCCCCCCCTCACTATGGCACTTTAGGGGCTGCCCTTCCCCGGACCAAAAAGGTCACCCACGCGTCGTCCACACGCCGAGGGCGCCCTATATACTGTCGGGGGCGGGAGGTACCGACAGGTTTTTACCGGTGTTCTCCGGGGTGTTAGTGAGTTTTCCTTCTCTTGGCCGTTTGGCCTCCGGTCTGCCCAATCGCAGCGTACCCACGGCGCCAGCGGTGGGGTCGTTGCCGCAAAAGGGCAGAGAACGACTTCGGGGCTGGCGTAAACCCCGGTTGCACCGCTCTCACCGGTGCCCCCTTTCCCCCCCATGCGACCTGAGAACCTTTAAGAGGCGGCCGTCTTTATGATACGACGCCCAGAAGGGACGCCGTCAATAACTCCTCTCGCTGCTCAGAAGGAGCAAGCGAGTTATGCGACCCAAAGTGGGCCACGTATGGGAGCTGCAAGGTCCAGAAGGGACCCCGCCTAGTCAGATGTCAGCCGGCTGGGTCCAAGCGTCTACTACACGCCGGAGCGGGAGACTGTTGGAACCAACCGTTGCCCAGGGTGCACCAACGTGGAGGTCACCTGACTCGCACCCCAACCTAACCTAACCTAACCTTTTTTTTTTTTTTTTTTTTTTTTTTTTTTTTTTTGCCCGGGGGAAACTTGCTATCAAGTCATCCCACGGGGAGCAATGTGCTATAGGCTCAACCCATGTTCGGGGTATGTGGGGTTGGGCGATGTTCTGCCCGACCCACTAAAACCCCCGGGGTTCTGCAGACAGTCTGAATTATGTGGTTGACGCGGATTCTGTCATGGATAGTGGTCCGCGCCAACCTCAGGAGCGCTTGCCACGCACCGACAACTTGCGGACCTTACCGCTGCGCCTTTTCAAGCATCCTCGTCTGTTTGGGGCGGTGCCTGTTTGGCGTACCGCCCATCTTTCGTCCGGTACGGCTTTCGCCATGACGGGCGGACATGACCGGCAGCGAGGTCTTCCTCGTACTCCGCCATCTCTCGCTCACCCTCAAGCCTGTCCCGCTCTGCCATCTCCGCCACATCCTCCGCAGACAGGACCCGCCGCCCGGTACGTCTCCCAGCAGAAGACGCATTGGGGTGCGAGGCCCCGGGATCGGGGGAAGGTGTTTGGAGGTGGATAACGGGTGCTGTTGGAGTCTTCGGTGTCTCCAGCGGCAGTTGCAGCTCGAGCTCCGGCTCCTCCACCGTCTCCATCGCCACTACTAGTTGCGTTTGCGCCATGATTGGCATCGGCTCTATCACCACTATCGGCAGCCTTTTCGCCGGGGTGGGTGCTACCTCCATTGCCGTCTCCGGCGTTGTTTGCGCCAGAGTGGACTCCCTCGCTGTAGTCCTTTGAGGGCCCTTAGATGTGGCTCTCGTAGCAGGGGGACTACAAGCCCTGCTGCCTGACACATGGCCGTGTGGCTTTTTAGCCTCGGCGCAGACCAAACATTTTGGCTGTTTGGAGCACTCCCTCGCTTGATGGCCTGGCTCACCACACCGAAAGCACAACTCGCTCCGGTCAACGGTGGATGGGCACCTCTGTCGTGCATGGCCCACGCCCATGCACCTATAACATCGCAGCCGACGGGGGGCAAGCGCAACCACTTTTGCAGGATCCCATGTGAGGAGAAGCCTGCCCGCATTCGCCAACGTCTTGGCCGCCTTGATGGGGCAATTGACGAAAACGGAGCACAATCCAGCGGGAGCATCTCTGATAGCGCCCACTTTGACACGCTCGACCGAGCACCCTCCCTTTTGCGCCACAGCAGTGGCCACATCTGTCTGTGTGACAGTGTCATCAAAACCCGAGATGCAGATATCCGCACACTTCTCGGGCCGGACAATCACTGCCACATCGGCCAAGACCTCCTCTAGCTGTTCAGCGAGTCGGTCAGCAGTCTCCGCGCTGTTGGTTCCCGGTACCTCTAGCAGCCTGGCTCCATTTTGTGCCGTTCGCGATCTAAGACCGGAATGGATGCCTAGCCCCTCCAAAGAAATGGCATTCTTTGCCCTCTTCATGGCCTCCGAGTAGGACATGCCGCTAGCTATGGCCTCAGGCTTCAGCTGCACGACCACGGCCGTGGACTTTGGTCTTTGCAGCTGAACCTTCTTCGTCTTTGGCACAGCAAGTGCTGGTGCCTGTACCGCGGGTGCTACCAGTGCCGCAGCGGGAACCGCCGTCCATGTCGTCTTCTTGCCCTTCCTCCTTCGGCGCGACTCTGTGGTCCGTACCTCGGCAGATGCTGCCGAGGCCTGCCTGATGTTCGGCTGGGGAGGCACTACAGAGGGGGTAATGGGGGCTGCCGATAAACGAGTCGGCGGGATGCCTCTAGACGTGGGGAGAGGCGGGAACTCCTCTCTTCTCCTCCGATCAGCTGCCAAGAGGGGACGGGCCCTCCCAGGCGCGGGTAGTCTGGCCTCAATACCATCAAGGCGGATGTTCAGTGCCGTGATGGCCGAGTTCAGCGAGCGGTGTAAATCGTCGCCCGCTTCGTAGTCCGGTCTAGGAGAGGGGGGAGCAGCAGACTCCCTGCGGGAAGGAGACCTCCTCGTTTTGCCCATCTCCTTTTTTAGGGCCTCTACTTCGTCTCTAAGAGACTGCACCTCGCTCTGCAGTCTCGCATTGGCGTAGACCAGCCTCTCATTCTCGTCGTTGACGCACCTCGAAGTGAGGTTTGCCAACGCGCGACGCAAGTTGTTAGTGGCGTCGTTCAAAGTCCGCTGGCAGGTACTTTTGAGGTGTCCAGATTTTCTGGAAACCTCTCGAATAGCCTGAGCGCACTGCAGACCCAGTTGTTGCACTTCAAAAGCAGACGGTCCGCCAATCTCAGCCTCCCACGGAACCAATGTCCGGGTGGCAGCGTCAATCTCTGCATCAGTGAAGCCGAGATCGGTAAATTCTTTTTGCACGGCACGTGATGCAGCACTAGCCGAACGTCGTGCAGTACCAGCGGCACGCGGCACAGCACTGGTTTTTGGTGGCCGCATCTTGCGCATCTCTTCTCGGAGGCCCTGTAGATCGGTGCCGAGAGCGGCAGCCGAATCCTCATCCCGCTGGTGGAATCTCCTGAGGAGCTCCATGCGTTCCCTCTCGCCGAGCTCTCGTTCGGCATTTAACTCCGCCTCAAAGTCCTCCAGCTCTTGCTGTCGGAGCATCTTTTGGGCATGTGCAAGTCCGGTGGAATGTCCCGTCCCGACCCTGGCTCCACGGCCTCGGCGCGACGAGGACACCTTCGATGCAGTAGACACCACCGACTCACTGCCTGACAGATCTTCTGAGTCATCCTCCTCAATGTGTGACCTTTTACGGCTGCCACCAGCCTCACCAACCACGACGGATCTGGCAACAGACTCCGCCGACTTCTCCGAAACGTCAAAAGATTTATTTTTGTTCATCCTGATTGTGATTCCCACGAGTAGAGAACAAAAATCAGTCACCCCGTGCAGTGGCCTCATACACGGGGAACCCTAAATACTGCCAAGGTCGGGGTGTATTGACAGGTTTTTACGAGTTTTCTCTCGGGTTTTATAGTGTGTCCTTCACGCGGCCGGCCGGTTAAGGCAAGCCCTCGTTTCACCACGGAACCCGCGTACCCCACAACGCCGCGAGTGGGGGTCGTTGCAGAGACCGCAGTGGTTTACGATGATCGGAGGCTGGCGTAGGCCCCCGTTGCACCGCTTTCGCGGTGTTCCCCTTTCCCCCCGTTGCGACCTGAGAACCCTTAAGGGGCGGCCGTCTTTGTGGTACGACGCCCAGATGGGACGCCGTCAGTAACTCCTCTCACTGTTCAAAAGGAAAAGCGAGCTATGTGACCCAGAGTGGGTCACGTATGGGAGCTGCAAGGCCCAGAAGGGACCCCGCCTAGTCAGATGTCAGCCGGCTGGGTCCAAGCGTCTACTACACGCCAGAGCGGGAGACTGTTAGAACCAACCGTTGCCCAGGGTGCACCAACGTGGAGGTCACCTGACTCGCACCCCAACCTAACCTAACCTAACCTAACCTTTTTTTTTTTTTTTTTTTTTTTTATTTTTTTTTTTTTTTTTTTTTACCAGGGGAAACTTGCTAAACAAGTTCCCGTAGACTGGGGCGATCTACGGGATATGTGGGGTTGGCCTAAAAATGGCCGACCCACTAAAACCCCTGGGGAAACCTCACACCGCTAATGTGGTTGGCGCGGCGGCTGTCACAGGGATAGTGTTCCGCGCCTTCCACCGGCTACGCTGTTAGCGTCCCTCAACTGACCTATGTGCCCCAGGTCAGCGAGGCCCCCCGGACGTGGGGGGGCCGGTCTTCGGTGTGGGTTTCACTGCGGCTTTTGCAAACCGCCCGTCTGGCTTGCGTGGTCGGTCCCACGCGGGAGTGGTGGACCCGCTCGGGCCTTCGCCCGGGTCCTCCAGCTCTACCACCCTACCGCCTTCCGACCCTGTGTCTCTCTCGAGAGAGACAATGGGGTGGTCGGTCGTAGGGACCTTAGGAGACGTGGGTGGCTCCTCCACCGTCTCCATTTCCTCCGTGCGGTCTAGTGGCAGCTCCACTGAGGGCTCCACTTCAGCCGGCATCCTCTGGGCAGTCGTCCCCGATTGCTCAGGGGGAACAGGGCGGGCCCTGACGGCGGGGGGACTGCAACCCCGGCCTCCCATAATGTGGGCGTGCGGCTTCTTCGCCACAGCGCATACCGCACACCTTGGCTCTTTCGAGCAGCCCCTCGCTTGGTGCCCTGGCAGACCACACCGGAAACAAAGTCCGGTGCGGTCAACGGCACTGGGGCACCTTTGCCTAGTGTGGCCCACGCCCATGCAGCGGTAACACCGCATTGGGCGGGGCTCCAAGGCGACCACCTGAGCAAAGTCCCATCCAAGGAGGAACCTGCCAGCCTCTACGAGCGCTTTTGCCACGCGCATGGGGCAGCGCACGATTGTGCTTCCCGCCTGATTTGGGCCCGCACGGATGCGTCCCACCCTCAGGTCCTCTACCGAGCAACCAGCCCTCGCCGCCAATTCAACGGCGACGTCGTCCGTGGACAACGAGCTGTCTATCCCTGATACGCGGGTCTCCGCGTATTTTTCGGGACGGACGATAGTGGCCACGTCCGACAGCACCAGCTCCAGCCTTTTGGCGAGCTTGTCGGCCTTCGCACCGCTCTCCGTGCCTATGACTTCAAGGAGCCGCGCCCCAGTGGCAGCCGTCCTCGACCTTACCCCCTCGATACCGAGGTCGGGTAGGGAGATGGCTTGCCTAGCTCTCTTGATGGCGTCAGCATATGTGACACCCATCTCGAGAGCCTCCGGGCGCAGCTTCACTACTACTGCCGCTGTTGTTGGCGGCCTGAGCCGAACCTTCTTCCCTCGCCTGCGCTTGCGCTTCTTTCGTCCAGGCGCTTCGCTGGCCGCACCTTGTGGCGCTGAGCGGACTGGCGTCACAGCAGGGCGGGCCTGCGCTGAAGCCTGGGCGGTGGCAGTCAGTGGGCGACTGGAGGTTGTCGCCGCAATAGGGACTCTCCCTTTGCCCCTCTTTTTCCGTTTCCCACGGGTCTCCGTCGTCCATTCGGACACTGGAGGAGGACCCAATGGGGGCAGGACCTGTCTTACCTCCACCTGAGGGAGGAAGATGGACTCCTCATCAAGGACGGACGAGGATCTCGCGGGCGTGGCCGGCCTCCCACGAAGTGAAAGGGCACGCACAGGCGCCGCTCGACCCATCTCGAGTCCGTCCAGACGAGCGTTGGTGGAGGCATTGGATTCCTCCATTGTACGCCTCATCTCACTAAGGGCCTTCAAGAGGACCTGATCCGCGTTGGTCTTAGTCGGAGGACGCTCCCGGCCGGAGCTCAACCCCGTCCCGACTTGGTCGACCGCGGTCCTCAGGGACGCCACCTCTCGTCTGAGGGCGTGCACCTCTTCGCGGAGTCGGCGATTCGCCTCCTCAACGCGCCGTGACTCGTCCGAAGAGGTCCGCGACGCCAAGTTGGCGAGGCACCTACGGATGGTCATCGAGGCGTTGTTGAGAGTGCGCTGGCAGGTACCTCTGAGGTTCCCGGATTTCCGGGAAACCTCCTTCACCGCAAAAGCGCACTTTAGCCCCACCTCGTGTATCTCGTCAGCCGTCATAGGGTCCGACGAACTGGCGATGAACGGAATGTCCACTCGAGTGGCCATCTCCGAGTCCATCTCGTCAAGGGCCGCGGAATCCACCGTGGATTGGCCAGGAGTCGGGCGTCCTTTGGACGGCCCCGCTGGCTCAATCACGGCTGGCAATACGACGCCCCTGGCTCGACGGTCGGCAGACAGCCTCTTGTCGAGCTCTGCGAGCTGCTCCTCCTCACGATCCAACTGCTCCTCATACTCCCGCATTTGGGTGCGGGCGAGGGCAGTTTTGGCCGTCGCAAAACTCGTCCCGATTGTGGCCGATCTGCCACGTCTCGATGACGAGATCTTCGCAATCGAGGCTGCGGACGCCACAGACTCAACCCCCGAAAGGTCATCGGAGTCCATGTCCGCGTCACGCAACCTCTTCCTCCTGCTGCCTACGGGTCTCAGGAATACGGAACTACCGTCCGAGTCCGACCCCGCAGCCTCCACTTCTCTCTCCTCCGTGCGCATTACGTTGCCCCCCCCAGACACGGTGGGCATGCCTGAAACCAGCGTGCCGGGCGTACCCGATCCGCTGGTCCCAGGGAGGGGTTCTCCCGCCATTTGGCGGGTACCCTCCTGGGGTAAATTTTTCGTTTTGCGACTTTTCATCTTGTTTTTGACAATTTGCGGGTTGTCATCCCCCTCCAAACGATGGCAATTCAGGGGCTGCCCTTCCCCGTTGGACCAAAAAGGTCACCCACGCGCCGTCCACACGCCGAGGGCGCCCTACATACTGTCGGGGGCGGGAGGTACCGACAGGTTTTTTTACCGGTGTTCTCCGGGGTGTTATTGAGTTTTCCTTCTCTTGGCCGTTTGGCCTCCGGTCTGCCCAATCGCAGCGTACCCACGGCGCCAACGGTGGGGTCGTTGCCGCAAAAGGGCAGATAACGACTTCGGGGCTGGCGTAAGCCCCGGTTGCACCGCTCTCACCGGTGCCCCCTTTCCCCCCGTGCGACCTGAGAACCTTTAAGAGGCGGCCGTCTTTATGGTACGACGCCCAGAAGGGACGCCGTCAGTAACTCCGCTCACTGTTCAGAAGGAAAAGTGAGTTATGTGACCCAAAGTAGGCCACATATGGGAGCTGCAAGGCCCAGAAGGGACCCCGCCTAGTCAGATGTCAGCCGGCTGGGTCCAAGCGTCTACTACACGCCAGAGCGGGAGACTGTTGGAACCAACCGTTGCCCAGGGTGCACCAACGTGGAGGTCACCTGACTCGCACCCCAACTTTTTTTTTTTTTTTTTTTTTTTTTTTTTTTTTTTTTTTTTTTTTTTAACCCGGGGGAAACTTGCGACCAAGTCATCCCACGGGGAGCAATGTGCTCAACCCGTTGTCGGGGTATGTGGGGTTGGGCGATGGTCTGCCCGACCCACTAAAACCCCCGGGTGCATATCGACAGACCGACGTTCAGGCTGAGCGGAACCCATTTGCTGATTTAGCCCGCTACAACCTATCGGCAACGCGATGGCGTTCCACTTGCTTACAGCCCTAGTGGGCTTTATCTCGTGGGAGTTGTGGGAGCGCTACACTCCTTCGTCATTGGCGATATGCGCCTGGACGACCGGGCATGCCGGCTCGTCCTCGGTCTCCTCCGTCACGGGCGTCCCGGTATCTCTCATAGGAGAGGCATTGGGGAGGTCGGCAACGGGAGATGTGGCAAGAGATGCCGGCTCGCGACCTAGACCTAGGTACACCTCCGGCATCTCAAATTCCTCTTCCATGGCCTCTTCGGGCCTCCTCTCTACGGTCGGATTACCAAGGGGCGGGTCAACTCGTCCCCGGGTTGCCGGAGGGCCGCAGCTCCTGCTTCCCATCGTGTGCGTTGCCGGTCTCTCGTTAGAGAGACAGATGGCGCACTTTGGCTCTCGGGAGCATTCCTTCTTTTTGTGCCCTTCACGGCCGCAGCGGTAACATAGACTACTGCGGTCCGTTAGGGATGGACACCTTTCCCTCACGTGCCCTATGCCCAAGCACCTGAAGCAGCGCATTGGGCGGGGCGCCAATGCCGTTACTTTGGCAAAACACCACCCGATTTTAATTTGCCCCGCTCTGGCTAGTACCCTAGCGGCAGCCATTGGACACCGGACCAATGTAGACCCGTCACCACTGAGGGCATTACGGATCGCCCCAACATTTATACTGCCTTCAGGGCAGCCCCCTTTGGAAGCAATAGCTGCGACCAGATCCTCACTTACGACATGGCTATCGAGACCCGTGATACGGAGTTCTGCACTCTTCTCGGGCCTGTCAATGACAGCGACGTCGGATATCACCCGCACGAGCCTTTCTGCAAGAAGATCCGCCTTGGCCGCTGAATCGGGTCCTGGCACCTCTAGGAGCTTTGCTCCAGTGGCCGCTATACGGAATCTCAGGCCTTCTGTGATTCCAAGCTCCTCTAGGTTTATGGCCGCCTTAGCCCGCTGTATGGCCTGGGCGTAGGTGGTCCCCCTTTCGGCCGCCTCTGGCCGGATCTTAATGACAATGGCCGCCGTCTTAGGGGGGACCAGTCTAATCATCTTTTGGCCCGCTGGTGGTCTTGGAACCGTCCTGTTAGAGGGGCGGGATGCCGGTTGCGATAAACGCTGCACAGCACCAGCCTTTTGGGCCAAACCAGGCGCCGGTTGCTGGACAGGACCCGTAGTCGCAGCGGTCGTTGCCGAGGCCTTTCCTCTTCTCCTTTTCTTTCTGCCAACTGCCGGTAACCACTCATTCCCATCAGGAACCCGACTAGGTCCCGGCTGGGGTGGAGGGGCAATGGCGTCAGCAGCACCAGCTGTAGCGGCCGCATATGTGCTAGCCGCCGCTCTCGTTTTAGGGGCAGCGGAGGTCGCCGCCTTGCGTCTGTCCGCAGCGAGCGTTGGACGTGTCCTAGCAGGGGGGGCTGGAAGTCGCTCCTCAAGGTTGTTAAGCCTCGAGTTGAGGGCTCCCAGTGATGTGGAGACAGAGCGCCTGATTTCATCAAGCGCCCTCTCCACACCACTATTGTCAGTCGAGGGTTGGGGCAAGTGGCGCCGATCAGGCGACCTCCTTACCTCGGAGACAGACTGCCGAAGAGCATCGAGCTCCTTCTGCATCCGCTCCATGTCCGCCCTGAGCTTTTTATTCTCGGCGCTAATGCGCTCGTTTTCCTCCGTTGCCGTCCTAGCGGAGAGGTTAGAGAGGCACCTCATGAGGACGGTAGAGGCTCTATTCAACCGCCCTTGGTGAGAGCCTTTGAGGTGCCCGGAAGTCCGAGAGACCTCCCGCACCGCCTCAACACACAGCAGTCCAATCTCCTTGATTGACTCTGTGGTCTGTCCCCTGTCGTCATCTGACGGGTCCCACTCAATTTTAGAGGCCAGCGCGCGCTCCATGTCCTCTTTCACCTGCTTACGCTGCTCTGCTAGCGTGACCCTGGGAGAAAGGGACTCCCTTGCCCTCCTTTCCAGGAATTCTTTACGAGAGCGCTCAATCGCCTCCTCTCCGACTTCCGCTCTGAACCGCTCTCCGTCTTTCTTCCAGCCCTCACGTATGGCAGCACGATGAGCTTCCTCTTCTTCTGCTTCCTCATGCAGAATGCGATCCACTTCCTCCTCTAAAGAGTGGAGTTCCCTCTGTCGCAACTCATCTTGCGCAGACTTCAGGCCAACAGAGTTGCCGGATTTGCCCCTTGCACTGCGACCCCGACTAGCCGTGGAAACCTTCTGCGCAGAAGAAACCGCAGGCTCGCTTCCATCATCGTCTGAGTCAAGTACACATTCAGTGTACGGTCTCTTACGACCCACCGTAGCCCCATCCAACTCGGCATCCGAGTCACTGAGAGGGTCAAACTCCGAGACCGCCTTCGCGGAAGTAGCCGCCGCAGGTCTCTGTTTCCTCTCCTTGTCAGTGGTAGCCTTCGCGGACTGAACCGCCGCATACCCCAAGTCACAAACTTGCCTGTCCTCTTCGGACATCTCAACAATGAGCTCTCGCTCCGCATTTTTGCCGAATCCATCGCCAGAATCCGGCACCTTTAACACCCTACTGCGCAAAACTTTGCCCCCCCCAGATACAAGGGGCATGCCCGGGGCCAACGAGACGGACGACTTAGCGTCCGACTTGCTAGTCCCGGGGAGGGGTTCTCCCACCTGTCGGTGGGTACCCTCCTGGGGTAACACGTTCTTAATTCTGCTGTTCATAGTGTTTTTTGGCAATTTGCGGGTTGCCATACCCCCCCTCACAGTGGCACTTTAGGGGCTGCCCTTCCCCGGACCAAAAAAGGTCACCCACGCGTCGTCCACACGCCGAGGGCGCCCTACATACTGTCGGGGGCGGGAGGTACCGACAGGTTTTTACCGGTGTTCTCCGGGGTGTTATTGAGTTTTCCTTCTCTTGGCCATAGGGCCTCCGGTCTGCCCAGACACCACGTACCCACGGCGCCAGCGGTGGGGTCGTTGTAGCGAAAGAGCAGATACCGACTTCGGGGCTGGCGTAAACCCCGGTTGCACCGCTCTCACCGGTGCCCCCATTCCCCCCGTGCGACCTGAGAACCTTTAAGAGGCGGCCGTCTTTTTGGTACGACGCCCAGAAGGGACGCCGTCAAAAACTCCTCTCACTGTTCAGATGGAAGAGTGAGTTATGTGACCCAGAGTAGGCCACATATGGGAGCTGCAAGGCCCAGAAGGGACCCCGCCTAGTCAGATGTCAGCCGGCTGGGTCCAAGCGTCTACTACACGCCAGAGCGGGAGACTGTTGGAACCAACCGTTGCCCAGGGTGCACCAACGTGGAGGTCACCTGACTCGCACCCCACCCCAACCTAACCTAACCTAACCTAACCTTTTTTTTTTTTTTTTTTTTTTTTTTTTTTTAACCCAGAGTAACTCATTACGAGTACCCGGGGCCTTGAAGAGGCCCCAGGTTATGTGAGACTCACCCGTCCGCCTTTCCACAACCCACCGACTATCGTGGAGACGCCATTGTCTCCAGTCGGCTGCCAAGGGAAGGCCCAAGGCTGGGAAGGGCGAGACGGAGGCCCACCAGCAATCTCCTCGCCGCCACGACAATCCGGGCCGCCCTCACCGGGCAGCTCACCAGCACCGATGTTGAGCCAGGCCGGCCGCCAGGGCCGGGTCGCAGCGCTCCCACCCTGACCTTATCCGGCGGGCATCCCCCTTTCGTGGCCACCGACTGCGCCACATCCTCGGCGGTGACAGTATCGTCAAGGCCGGAGATGCGCACGTCCGCGCATCTCTCCGGCCTGGCGATCGTCGCCACATCGGCCACCACCTCTCTCAGCCGAGCGGCCAGGCGGTCGGCGACGTCCCCGCTGTCTGCGCCCGCGATTTGCAGCAACCGGGCGCCCGACATGGAGATCCGGGTCGTTAGCCCGGTCGTGATGCCAACGTCGGCCAAATTTATGGCCGCCTTCGCCCGCTGTATCACGGCGGCGTACGTGACGCCGCTCTCCACCGCCTCCGCCGTCAACTTCACAGAGACTGCCGTCGAGCGGGGGGGCTTCAAGCGCCTCCTCGTGGGCTCCCTCCGAGCCGCCGGGGCCGCCGGGGCCCTCTGGGGCAGGGGTGTTCCTCCGGTGGCAGGTGGTGCGCCACCAGAGCTCGCGACCGGGGCCGCTCCCGCTCTCCTCCGCCGACGGCGGGTCACCACCGACCACGGCTCCTCGCCCGCAGGCGCCGGGGCCCGGCTCACGGGCCGTTGGGGTGGGGGCACAAGCGGCGGTGCCCGTCTCGTGCTCGGCGTGGGAAGGGGCGGGAAATCCCTCCCAGGACGCGTCCTTTCGGGCACGGCGGAACCCCTCGCCTCTAGCCCGTCCAGGCGCGCGCCAATCGCACCTAGGGAGCTGAGGAGCAAAGCTCTCAGCTCTGCGAACCCTCCCGCCTCGGACTGAGGGACAGGTGCGGCCTCCGCACTCGGGGGCGGCCTCCCGCTGAGGCCCTGTTTGAGGGCGGCTAGCTCCGCCCGCAGCTCCCCCACCTCGCCCTGCAGCCTCTCGTTGGCGAGGGCCAGCTGCGCGACCTCCTCGGACCTGCCGCACGCGCACGGCGCCGCCTCCTTCCGCGGTACCGGCGCTGTTGGGGTCTCCCTCCCTTCAGCCGTTTCGGCGGCGCGGGCCTCAACCTCGAACTGGGTCAAGGAGAAGTCCGCGGCGGCATCACGCACCCGCTGCTTCTCGCGGACCCCCCGCATCCTCTCCCGGATCTCCTTCCTTTTATTCCGGACGGCCTCTATTGTCGCCGCCGAAGCGCCGTGCGCCAGGGCCTTCTCTAACGACGCCTGAACGTCGCGAAGGAGCTCCTCATAGGTGGAGAGCTCCTCCGAGAGGTCTGCGTCCAGCTCGCTGCCGAGCTCCTCCCACGCCGGTCTGGGCAAGGTGTCACGCCCAGACCTGCCACGTCCTCTTCGCCCCGTACCCATCTTTGGGCTGGACCTGGGCAACTCCTCGGACCCATCCGACGAGTCGCCCGCACTCCGCGACCTCTTCCGGGTGTCGCCGCCCCCTCCAAGCAAACGCAGGACTCCTCCTGCCTCCTCCTCCCTCGCCTCGGTAACAAATTTGACACTCACCGACCCGGTAATCGGTGAGCGGCTGGCGCGAGCAGCGTAACATCGCGAACGGTTCTCCATATCAAATTTCACACATGGCCCCTGGATACGGACCATGCGCCGGGCGTCAGCCGGATCATAGGACAAAAACAACTCCTGTCCCGACATTTCAGTTTTGTTGTGGCGGCAATTAAGGGGCCGCCAGCTCCTCTTCCCCCCCCCCCTGACGACGCCCAGAAGGGACGCCGTCCAATCTCCCCTCAAAGCCGCTCAGAAGGAGCAGCGAGTTGTGCGGCCCAAAGTAGGCACGCACAGGAGTTGCAGGGCCCAGAAGGGGCACCCGCCTTGCCAGATGTTAGCCGATTGGACCCAACCTTCTCCGAACGGAGAATGTTGGGACCACTCGTTGCCCAGGGTGCACCAACGTGGAGGTCACCTGACTCGCACCCCACCTAACCTAACCTTTTTTTTTTTTTTTTTTTTTTTTTTAACCCGGGGGAAACTTGCAACCAAGTCATCCCACGGGGAGCAGTGTGCTCAACCCGTTGTCGGGGTATGTGGGGTTGGGCGATGGTATGCCCGACCCACTAAAACCCCCGGGGACCTGACGTCGCGACCGACGCTTAAGGGCAACGCGGAACCTGTGGAGATATTAATCCACGCGACCCCCATGGCCGGTGGTTCTTACACCCCCGCTCACAACGCCTACACGTTGCAAGGCCCTACTTGGCCATCCTCTCCGCAAGCGGGACATCCAGTATGTCCGGGCTGTCCTCCCTCACCGGCCCTCGTCGGACTGGGACCGCGGACGACGTCGACGCGGTTACGTCGAACACCAGACTGTGGTGTGAGGTCAGGGTATCGGCCTCTGACAGCGCCTCCTCAAATGCCTCTTCCATCGCCTCAACAGGCTCTGGAACTGCAGGCTCCCTCTGCGCAGTACTCCGCGCTCTTGGTATGGCTACCCGCGCCCTTTTTACAGGGGGGTTGCATGCCCTGCTCCCCATGACATGACCATGCGGCCGCCCTCTCTCAGTGCACACGGCGCAACGCGGCTCTCTGGCAGTGCACGTCGACACCTTGTGTCCCGGTCGCCCACAGCGAAAGCAAATTTCGCCGTAATCGGCGTCCGAGGGGCACCTCAGCCTAGCATGGCCCAAGCCCATGCACTTAAAGCAGCGCATGGGGCGTGGGTCGAGCACTGACACCCGTACTGACGACCAGCGCAGGAGCAGTCTTCCGGCGGAGCTCAACGCCTTTGCTGCCCCGATCGGGCAGCGAACAAGGACGGAGCAGGAGCCATTAGGGCCGTCTCTGATGGTCCCCACCTTCACTCGCTCGCGCGCACAACCGCCTTTGCTTGACACTGCCGAGGCTATGTCCTCAGCTGTGATGTAGTCGTCCATGTCCGAGATTCGCAAGTCTGCGCACTTCTCGGGCCGAACGACTGTTGCCGCATCATCAACGACCTCTCGGAGCCGCTCAGCCAGTCGGTCTGCCAGATTAGCGCTATCGACCCCTGGGATCTCTAGCAGCCTGGCACCGTTCTGGGCTGTGCGGGTACGGAGCCCCTCCGTAATTCCAATGCTCTCCAATGAGAAGGCCTCTATGGCCCGAGCCATCACCTGGGCATAGGTAACGCCGCTAGCGATAGCCTCGGGCTTCAGCTGGATAGCCACAGCTGTGGACTTCGGCCTTTTGAGGCTCGTCTTCCCTCTCTTAGCCCTTTTTGGGGCTGCAGCAGGCGCAGGGGGCGCTGCTCGACTAGTCACAGGAGCGCGGCCTGATGTGGCCAGGGCAGTCGTGGTCGTCGCCGTCTCTGTACGACGGTTTTTCCTCTTCCTCCGTTTACGGCCAGTGGCCGTCTCCCACATCTCGACATCCACAGGGGGAGCCGAGGCGGAGCTGGTGGTCTGCTGCGGTGGGTCGGAGGGATCAGCAGCGGGGGCCGCGTTTGCACGGGCTGCCCTCATCGCCGATGCGCGCGTGATCGGTGGTCCTTGCCTTGGCGCAGGGAGAGGGGGAAACTCCTCCCGTCTCCTAGGCGCTGGGGGACGTCCTCCCTCTGAGGGCCGAGCCGGCTCAGAGAGCCTGACCTCGAGCCCGTCTAGACGGGAGCTCAGTGCCCCGATCGAGCTGCTAAAGGAGCGTTGCAGCTCCTGAATAGCCGTCGTCATGTTTGATAGGTCTGGAGGGGGAAGAGGGTGAGCGACCTCTGCACAAGGAGAGGAACGCCTCACTCTTGCCACTTCCCTACGCAGAGCCTCTACCTCAGACTTGAGGTCCTGCACCTCCTTGACGAGCTTGGAGTTTTGGTACTCCAAGCGCTCCGTCTCGTCCGACATACACCGCGAGGTGAGATTGGACAAAGCCCGCTGCAAGTTGTTGGCAGCGTTGTTAAGCTCCCCCTGGCACGTACCTTTTAGGTTACCAGATTTTCTGGACACCTCGGTAATAGCCCGCGCGCAAAGGATGCCCTGCTCTTGCACCTGGCAAGCGGTCATACCGTCCCGCTCTGCCGACCACGGGATAATCTTCCGCAAGGCATTGGCTATCTTTAACTCGTCCTCTTTCGCGATGCGAGCGATTTCCTCTTGGTCGAGGAGCTTTTGGCGCCTCAACTGCTTCGCAGTGAGCTCCTCTGCCTTCTCTTGGCGCGCTTGCCTATCTTTGGCCAGCTGCGCTTTTGTCGCCTTGCGGAGGCCTTGCAGATCCGTGCCGAGGACGGCAGCGGATTCCTCATCCCGAATGCGGCTGTTTTTGCGGAGCTCCGCAACAGCCCTTTCTTCGGCTTCGTTCTCGGCGTCGAGCTCAGCGTCCAGGTCCGCAAGCTCTTGCCTCCGCAACTCCGCATACGCCTCCTTCAGGCCGATGCGTGTACCATCCCCGTTGTCTTCGAGATCCTTAGGATCGGGATAGACCATCGGGGGCGAACGGTCCCTCGCTGCTGGTTTCCTCGACCGGGAAGTACCTCGACCACGGCGAGAAGTACCTCGTTTTGAGGCACTCGACCTCACCGACTCCGCGCCAGAGAAGTCATCAGTGTCGATGTCTTCATCTAGCGCATGCGACCTCTTACGGCTCTCGCCAGCCACCTCTCTTTCGTCCGAAACGGCGGATCTGGAATCAGACTCCGCCATCTCCTCCCAAGCGTCTGAAAAAATTAAGGACATAGTTGTTCCCACGAGTATGAGAGCAACTAAACGTCACCCTGCGCAGTGGCCTCATGCGCAGGGAACCCTAACGACTGCCAAGGTCGGGAAGTATTGGCAGGTTTTTACGAGTTTTCTCTCGGGTTTTATAGTGTGTCCTTCACGCGGCCGGCCGGTTAAGGCAAGCCCTCGCTCCACCACGGAACCCGCGTACCCCACAACGCCGCGAGTGGGGGTCGTTGCAGGAACCGCAGTGGTTTACGATGATCGGGGGCTGGCGTAGATCCCCGTTACACTGCTTTCGCAGTGTTCCCCTTCCCCCCGTTGCGACCTAAGAACCCTTAAGGGGCGGCCGTCTTTTGAAACGACGCCCAGAAGGGGCGCCGACCTACCCTGTTCCCCCCCGTGTAACGGCGCCCAGAAGGGACGCCGTCAAAACTCCTCTCAAAGCCGCTCAGAAGGAGCGGCGAGTGTGCGGCCCAGAGTGGGCACGCACGTTGGAGGTGCAGGGCCCAGAAGGGGCTCCCGCCTGTGTCGGGTTGTTAGCCGGCCAGTCTCACAGCAAACTCCTCTCGAGGAGGAGGATGTTGAGGCTGCCCGTTGCCCAGGGTGTACCACGAGGAGGTCACCCAACACACACCCCCACCTAACCTAACCTTTTTTTTTTTTTTTTTTTTTCTCGCTGTGAAAACCTTTATAGTACATCATCGGCCCAAAGTGGACCTCCGATCGTCTGGGACTCTTCTGGCTTTCCGTCTCCCTTTCCCTACGCTAAAGCGCCGGGTGAGAGAGAGGGTCAACCAGACATACCCGAGCAAAAACACAGCGTACACAGTCAGATCTGTTCTAGAGCCTTGCGGTACCTGCCGTTGGCTAATTGCCGCTTGGCCCTCAGACGTGCAAAACGGCACCCGACTTAGGTGTAGCCGCCCTTAAGGGGCTCCCTTCTTGCTGGCGAACTTGCCATCCGCCGACCTTGGAATGGAAGGTCGACCTCGACCGTTCCCCTCTTCTTCACGGAGCGCCTCACGCTCTCTATCCTCTTCTACCGCGCTACGCAGCGTGCTCTTCCGAAGAGAAGATGCGCGTTCGCGCAAACAACGCTCACGCTCAAGCACCACGATCGGAATGCGTTCCGGTGCGGGCTTGGGCTTGGAGACCGCGTCCTGCGTCACAGAGGCGGTTTTATTAGCCACGCTCTGTGGGGTCGGGGGGGGCGCTAGCGGCTCAACGCTCGCCACCTCCTCGACTGTTTCCATCCGCTCGTTGCCGAGCTCCCTCTCAATAGTCTCGGGGCCAGAGGCAGATGTTATGCCTCTGGTGGCCGGGGGGCTACAACCCCGGCCGCCCATCACATGCTTGTGTGGTATACCTGCCGCTGCGCAGACAGCGCAGTGCGGCTCCTTCTTCGAGCATGTCGCTGCTCGGTGACCTAAATGACCACACCGAAAACAATTTCCAGTGCGATCGATGTCCGAGGGGCATCTCGGGCGCGTGTGTCCTACCCCCATGCATCTAAAGCACCGCATAGGGCGGGGCTCTAGGACAGTCACTTGGGCGGCACTCCAACTGAGGAGTAACCTACCCGCAGCAACAATAGCTTTCGCTGCCTTTGTTGGGCAACTCACAATTGTCGTGCCAGTCTTGTTGGGGCCCATACGAATGTTCCCCACTCGTATAAACTCCCGAGAACATCCTCCCTTCGTCGCGATCGCCTCCAAGAGGGCTTCCTTTGTGACGGACTCGCCCAGATCCGAGACGCGCAGACTCACGCATTTCTCGGTCCGGACGACAGTGGCCACATCAGAGATGACCTCTTTGAGACGACCAGCAAGCAGATCAGCCTTGTCGCGGTTCTGTTGCCCGTAGACCTCGACAAGTCTGGCTCCCGTTGCCGTCATCTTCGTCCTGACCCCAGCAGTGATGCCAAGGTCGTCGAGTGGGACGCTCCTTATCGCCTTCTGTAGCGTTTGGGCGTAAGTAACGCCTCCTTCAATGGCCGCAGGTCGCAGCGTGATGATAATCGCTGCGGACCTGGGCGTATTAACGCGCACTGTCTTACCGCGTGTCCGTCCTTGCACATGGCGGCCTGAAGCCGCTTGGGGGCGAGATGGTGTTACCTCCTCAGCAAGCGGCGTTTTACGCCTCCTCTTACCTCGTCGCCTCCCTTTTTTGCCACGAGTCACCGCCTGCGGCGCCTCCGGAGGAGGTGCAGGGGCAACTACTGATGGGCAAACCGTCGGCATAACAGCACGACGGGCGACAGGTGTTGTTGTCGAAGAGAGACGAGAAGTTTTCTTCGCCGGTGGTCGACTAACCGACGGATTGGTCACAATCGGGGCAGGGAGAGGTGGATATTCCACCGATCGCCTGCGATCGGCCGCTAAAAGCGGTCGGGTCCTCTCAGATCCAGGCAGCCTTGACTCGATTCCATCGAGGCGAGAACTCAATTCCCCGATGGAAGCGTTCAAGGAGCGCTGAATCACGCCAAATATGCCGGAGGCATTTTGGTCTGGTCCGGTATTAGAAGGGACCTCACTACGGGAAGGGGATTTCTTCCCCTTGCCGACTTCCTTTCGTAGGAGATCAACCTCCGCTCTAAGCGACTGCAGTTCTAATCGCAGTCTCTTGTTGTCCTCTCTGAGGTCTTTGGTCTCAACGCTGAGCGTCCTAGACGACAGGTTGGACATGACCCGAGTCATGGTGCTAGCGGCGTTATTGAGCGTCTTTTGGAGCGTCGACTTGATGTTACCCGACTTCCTAGACACCTCCCTAACGGCTCTAGCACACAGAACCCCAACTTCGTGGACATCCTGTGCTGATGGTCCACCCGGCTCCGCCTCCCAAGGGATGATTATTTGGGTGGCTAGCTCAACCTCTGCTGCAGTGGGGACACTGATGGTATTGTCCCTGGACTGCAAGCGGCTCTTAGCAGGACCCTTTTTTGGGGCACTCTTCCTTTTCTCTGCTAAGGCTTCCTTCCTCGACTTCTCTCGCTCACCAGCGAGGCTCCTATCCTCTTCCTCTAACCGACTCAGCTGTTGTTGAGCGTCACGCAGGCCAACGGAAGTGCCAAGGTAAGCACCATGACCCCGGCTTGTGGAGGGGACCCCCAACAAAGCCGCTGCCGGATACTCATTCTCGGCCAAAAACTCATCGTCGCCCGAGTCATATTCCACGACTGGGTGAGCCCGTTTCCGGCTCTCACTCTCCAAATCGTGCATCTCGACCGCCTCGTCTGACGAGTAGTTATACTCGTCCTCTCCCAACACTCCGCCATGCAGGTCTATGCCTCCCCCAGACACGAGAGGCTTGCCCGGGGCCGACAGGTCAGACGCTTTGGCGCCCGGCTTGCCGGTCCCGAGGAGGGGTTCTCCCGCCTTGCGGGTACCCTCCTGGGGTAATAATTTTGTAGGTCTGCTTG
This sequence comes from Eudonia lacustrata, assembly GCA_947562085.1. Taxonomy (NCBI): domain Eukaryota; kingdom Metazoa; phylum Arthropoda; class Insecta; order Lepidoptera; family Crambidae; genus Eudonia; species Eudonia lacustrata. The sequence goes on from OX387328.1 coordinate 114,236, forward strand.
TCATGAGTATTTGCCAGCAATTTGCGGGTTGCAATACCCCACCAGTCTTTGCGCCCAAACACGCCCGGTGCAGTCTAAAAACCCTTAAGGGGCGACCGTCTTTTGGTACGACGTCCAGAAGGGACGCCGTCAATAACTCCTCTCGCTGCTCAAAAGGAGCAAGCGAGTTATGCGACCCAGAGTGGGCCACGTATAGGAGCTGCAAGGTCCAGAAGGGACCCCGCCTAGTCAGATGTCAGCCGGCTGGGTCCAATCGTCTACTACACGCCAGAGCGGGAGACTGTTGGAACCAGCCGTTGCCCAGGGTGCACCAACGTGGAGGTCACCTGACTCGCACCCCACCTAACCTAACCTAACCTAACCTAACCCAACCTAACCTAACCTTTTTTTTTTTTTTTTTTTTTTTTTTTTTTTTATCCCAGTGAAAATCTTTATGTAAATTACAACAACGCCGCTCAATAGAGCTGGCGTGAGGTACAGGACTCTCCTGGCCCGTCCGTCTCCCTTACCCGGCGCAAAAGCGTCGAGAAGACAGAGGGAGGGGAAGCGATTATAGCGCACAGGCCTACCTGCCAAAAACACTGGGGACTGCCGTCTTGTCCGACGCCAGGGGAGCGAGTTTCCTGTCCGTAAGATAATGATCCTCGGCACCCCCGTTAGCCGGTGGTTGTCACACCCCCAATCTCAACTATGGCGTTGCAAAGCCTGTTAGGACTACCCTCTTGAATGTAACCTAACCTAACCTAACCTTTTTTTTTTTTTTTTTTTTTTTTTTTTTTTTTTTTTTTTTTATCGTTGGGGAAAATGCGTTACGCATTCAACTGCCAGGCCTTAGGGACGGCCCAGCAGGATATGTGGGACTCCCGCCCCTCGAGATGGTATGAGGGCGGTTTACCCACTAAAAACCCCAACGGAACCAGTCTCACCGCTTGGCGACCGGGACAGGAACGCTACACTCTTCTGCCCCAGTCACACGGTCAGCCTGAGGCTGCCCTCTCAAGATGGGAGTATCGGAGACACTCCCTAAAGGCAAGTTCGGCCGTGCAAAGCCGGTGTGGTCCCCACCACCTCCGGCCTGGCCTCCCTGAGGGTGGTGTGCCACCCATCGACTGCGCCGCAGCAGGTCGGGAGTTTCCTCCGCACGACAAGCGCCGCTTAGGAGAACAGTGCTCCTTTCCCCTTCTAGGCGGTGTGACTGTAATTGTCATGACGAAATTTCGTCGTCAGTCACCACCACCTCCTCATCCTCAGATAGCGGTGCCTCGGGCTCCGACTCCCTCACTGCGGCTTTTGGCCCGTCGATGGGTATCCCTCTAGTTGTAGGAGGGCCGCAGCTCCTGCCTCCCATTAGATGGTCGGATGGGAGCTTCAAATCTGTGCAAATCGCACACTTAGGCGTGGCGGTGCACTGCGCATGTTTATGGCCCAGTCGGCCACAGCGGAAACAAAGTTCGCTGCGGTCGATCACTGAGGGGCATCTCCCCCGGGCGTGCCCTGTCCCCATGCATCTAAAACAACGCATGGGGCGGGGTTTGAAGATCTCGATCTGGGCGATACTCCACCCGACAACGACCCTCTTGAGTTTACCCAATTCTTTGGCGGCCAATATGGGGCACCGCACCAGCGCCGAGGCAGCTCCGTCTGCGTGTTTCCTAATTGCGCCTATTTTAACGTCTTGCGCAAGACATCCTCCCTTCTCAGCCAACGCTAAAGAAATTGCCTCAGCGCTGGTACAGCCGTCCAGGCCCGAAATTCGCAGCTCAACCTTCTTCATAGGCCTGGACACTACCGCCACTTCAGCCAGAATCTCAGCCAGCTTCCCTGCCAGCGCATCTGCTTTTGGCCCACTGTCTGCCCCGGGGATTTCAAAGATACGCGCCCCGGTCGCTGCCGTCTTTATTTTAAGACCCTCAATGCCTAGGTCAGAGAGCTTGATAGCACCCTTGGCCCGCAAGATCGCATCCTCATATTTCACCCCGGACGCAGCTGCCTCCGACCGTAGCGTAAGGACTACCGCTGTGGTTTTTGGGGGCGTTAGTCGTGCCCTATTTTTGGGGGCCGTTGTGGCCAACGCTTTAGCCGGCTGAGGCTTGCGGGCTGCCTGAGTTGTGGCAGGTACTGCAGGCCGAGTTCCGGTCGCTTCTGCAGCTGGGCCAGCCTTCTTTTTACCCTTCTTTTTTCGGGTCGCCTTTTGCCATGCCGAAAGAACCGAGTTGGGCAGCGCAGGGGGCTGGCTTGTACCGGGCTGCGGCATCGCAGAACTGTCTGAAGCAGTCTCTGCGTATGAGCGTGCCGTTTTGGCTCTAGCTCTCGTCTGTGGAAGGGTCAGGTTAGAGAACGCCTCTACTCCCCTGTCTGCAGCAAGCGGTGGGCGAGCCCGTGGAAGCACCGGGAGGCGCTTTTCAAGGGATTCTAGGCGGGTGTTAATCATCCCGCCCAGAGAAACCATAACCGACCGCGTTATTTTTTCTGTGAGAGCCCGGATGATGTCGGGCTCTTGACTCAGCCTTGTGGAAGAAGGATTACTTTCCTTGCTGAGAGACTTCTCAACAGTTTTACGGAGAGCCTCCATTTCGGATTTCATCTTCTCCATCTCTTTACGCAAGGTTTTATTCTCCTCGGAGATCCTCATCGTTTCCTCTGTCAAGGTACGTGACGCTACGTTTTCGAGAATCCGAGAGAGGGATTCAGCCGCCAGGTTTAATCGCTTCTGAAAGCCTCCCTGCAGATTCTTCGACTTCTGGCTGACCCCCTTGATAGCGTCAATGCACAAGTGGCCAAGCTCAGTCATCCTTGGCATCGAGGGGCACTCAGGAGTAGCCTTCAAGGGCACCCTGGTGGTAAGGGCCATCTCAATGTGAGCGTTGAGTCGCTCCATTCTCTCATCCTCGGTGACCGGGGAAGGGCGGATTTCACGACCTGCAAACTCGTTTGTGGCAGCGCACATTGCTGCGTCTTCAGCCTGTTTTTTCAGCAGCTGCCGCTCCTTAGCTTGTTTAGCTTTGGCTGCTTTGGCCGCCTCCGCTTTCAGGCGGTCCGCTTCCTCGAGCTGCTTCAACTGTTCCATCGCCCTCGCCAGGCCTGCCTCATCGTTATAGCCCGGATGTAGCGGTGGAGGTTGCGGCTTCTCCACCACGGGCTGACCCACTTCACGTCCCAGTGGGACTCTTATACCTCGGCCTCGGTGGGCAGAGGAAATTTTCGACGATGATGTCGAAGCCAGACACTCCGACACCGACTCATCGTCTGAGCCAAACAAACTCGTGGCCGGGCGCTTTCGCCGACCGGCCGCAGCTTTAGACGTAGCACGAACAGGAGGGGTGGGGGAATACTCCTCTACGTCGTCGAAATAGTCCGACATAGCGTCGTCCCAGTCCGAGTCGATCTCTTCGTCTAGGAAGGGGTCATACCCCGACAACAGTTCCAACGGAATGGGATGGTTGTCCTCCTCCATAATTGGGTTAGCCGCTGTGCCCGAGCCGTCTAACTCGAACTCAACGACTCGCCTTCTCAGCACCCTTTTGCCAATATTTTTGACGGGCCCCCCTCTCTTGCTGGGCGCACTCGTTTTCGCGACCACAGCCACAGCAGCCTCGCAGACCTCCCTGTCTGCGTCCGACAGCTCGACAACGAGCTCCCGAGGCCCACCTGATGTTAAAACGCCCAAACTAGGCCCATCACTGTCTTCTACGTCCCTCTCGGCCATGACTTCCACCGCGTCCAAATTAGACCCGACATCCACACCGTCCTTCGCGGACACGACCGCGACACCGTCCTCGGACTCCACATCCTTTCTTCCAGGGGCATTGACGCACTCTGGGGCCTGGTCGACCACCCCAGAGGGTCCTTCGGTAACATTCTTCACACGAAGCGGCCCGGGTACCGCTTCGCGCTGGGCGTCAGCCAGATCGCATGACATACTCAAAGCATTGTCGGACATTTTACATAGAAATTGTGAGTTTACGGGCTCTCCCTCCCCGGCTTTTAACGTCTCTGCTGACGGCTTTTTACCTCTGTGCTGAGCGGTATTACGGGTGGGCTCCCGGGTTCTAGAGCATTTTCCTTTGCTGGAGCTGTCGTTGGTCGTGCCGGGTCGAAGCCCCCACGCCAAGCACGCCCTATATACGCCACGGAGGGCGGGAGGTGTCCGCGGGGTTTTTACGACTTTTCCTTGTCGTCGCCCGAGTGGGCTACGAGTCTGACCCGAACGCGACATACCCAAGTACGCCGGGCAAGGGGTCGTTGTTACGAACGGGACAGAACCCGCGAAGCTCAAGAGCAGCGAGACAAGGGTTGGCGTGAAGCCCAAGTCATGCGCACAGAAGCGCTTAAGCGGCACCCAGAAGGGGCGCCGACCTACCCTAATCCCCCCATGTAACGACGCCCAGAAGGGACGCCGTCAAAACTCCCTGCCGCCCAGAAGGGGAAGCCTATTGGTGCCGCACCAGAAGGGGCTAAGCCTATGGGAGTTGCGGGACCCAGAAGGGGCTCCCGCCTGTGTCGGGTTGTTAGCCGGCCAGTCTCACAGCAAGCTCCTCCCGAGGAGGAGGATGTTGAGGCTGCCCGTTGCCCAGGGTGTACCGCGAGGAGGTCACCCAACACACACCCCAACCTAACCTTTTTTTTTTTTTTTTTTTCTCGCTGTGAAAACCTTTATAGTACATCATCGGCCCAAAGTGGACCTCCGATCGTCTGGGACTCTTCTGGCTTTCCGTCTCCCTTTCCCTACGCTAAAGCGCCGGGTGAGAGAGAGGGTCAACCAGACATACCCGAGCAAAAACACAGCGTACACAGTCAGATCTGTTCTAGAGCCTTGCGGTACCTGCCGTTGGCTAATTGCCGCTTGGCCCTCAGACGTGCAAAACGGCACCCGACTTAGGTGTAGCCGCCCTTAAGGGGCTCCCTTCTTGCTGGTGAACTTGCCATCCGCCGACCTTGGAATGGAAGGTCGACCTCGACCGTTCCCCTCTTCTTCACGGAGCGCCTCACGCTCTCTATCCTCTTCTACCGCGCTACGCAGCGTGCTCTTCCGAAGAGAAGATGCGCGTTCGCGCAAACAACGCTCACGCTCAAGCACCACGATCGGAATGCGTTCCGGTGCGGGCTTGGGCTTGGAGACCGCGTCCTGCGTCACAGAGGCGGTTTTATTAGCCACGCTCTGTGGGGTCGGGGGGGGCGCTAGCGGCTCAACGCTCGCCACCTCCTCGACTGTTTCCATCCGCTCGTTGCCGAGCTCCCTCTCAATAGTCTCGGGGCCAGAGGCAGATGTTATGCCTCTGGTGGCCGGGGGGCTACAACCCCGGCCGCCCATCACATGCTTGTGTGGTATACCTGCCGCTGCGCAGACAGCGCAGTGCGGCTCCTTCTTCGAGCATGTCGCTGCTCGGTGACCTAAATGACCACACCGAAAACAATTTCCAGTGCGATCGATGTCCGAGGGGCATCTCGGGCGCGTGTGTCCTACCCCCATGCATCTAAAGCACCGCATAGGGCGGGGCTCTAGGACAGTCACTTGGGCGGCACTCCAACTGAGGAGTAACCTACCCGCAGCAACAATAGCTTTCGCTGCCTTTGTTGGGCAACTCACAATTGTCGTGCCAGTCTTGTTGGGGCCCATACGAATGTTCCCCACTCGTATGAACTCCCGAGAACATCCTCCCTTCGTCGCGATCGCCTCCAAGAGGGCTTCCTTTGTGACGGACTCGCCCAGATCCGAGACGCGCAGACTCACGCATTTCTCGGTCCGGACGACAGTGGCCACATCAGAGATGACCTCTTTGAGACGACCAGCAAGCAGATCAGCCTTGTCGCGGTTCTGTTGCCCGTAGACCTCGACAAGTCTGGCTCCCGTTGCCGTCATCTTCGTCCTGACCCCAGCAGTGATGCCAAGGTCGTCGAGTGGGACGCTCCTTATCGCCTTCTGTAGCGTTTGGGCGTAAGTAACGCCTCCTTCAATGGCCGCAGGTCGCAGCGTGATGATAATCGCTGCGGACCTGGGCGTATTAACGCGCACTGTCTTACCGCGTGTCCGTCCTTGCACATGGCGGCCTGAAGCCGCTTGGGGGCGAGATGGTGTTACCTCCTCAGCAAGCGGCGTTTTACGCCTCCTCTTACCTCGTCGCCTCCCTTTTTTGCCACGAGTCACCGCCTGCGGCGCCTCCGGAGGAGGTGCAGGGGCAACTACTGATGGGCAAACCGTCGGCATAACAGCACGACGGGCGACAGGTGTTGTTGTCGAAGAGAGACGAGAAGTTTTCTTCGCCGGTGGTCGACTAACCGACGGATTGGTCACAATCGGGGCAGGGAGAGGTGGATATTCCACCGATCGCCTGCGATCGGCCGCTAAAAGCGGTCGGGTCCTCTCAGATCCAGGCAGCCTTGACTCGATTCCATCGAGGCGAGAACTCAATTCCCCGATGGAAGCGTTCAAGGAGCGCTGAATCACGCCAAATATGCCGGAGGCATTTTGGTCTGGTCCGGTATTAGAAGGGACCTCACTACGGGAAGGGGATTTCTTCCCCTTGCCGACTTCCTTTCGTAGGAGATCAACCTCCGCTCTAAGCGACTGCAGTTCTAATCGCAGTCTCTTGTTGTCCTCTCTGAGGTCTTTGGTCTCAACGCTGAGCGTCCTAGACGACAGGTTGGACATGACCCGAGTCATGGTGCTAGCGGCGTTATTGAGCGTCTTTTGGAGCGTCGACTTGATGTTACCCGACTTCCTAGACACCTCCCTAACGGCTCTAGCACACAGAACCCCAACTTCGTGGACATCCTGTGCTGATGGTCCACCCGGCTCCGCCTCCCAAGGGATGATTATTTGGGTGGCTAGCTCAACCTCTGCTGCAGTGGGGACACTGATGGTATTGTCCCTGGACTGCAAGCGGCTCTTAGCAGGACCCTTTTTTGGGGCACTCTTCCTTTTCTCTGCTAAGGCTTCCTTCCTCGACTTCTCTCGCTCACCAGCGAGGCTCCTATCCTCTTCCTCTAACCGACTCAACTGTTGTTGAGCGTCACGCAGGCCAACGGAAGTGCCAAGGTAAGCACCATGACCCCGGCTTGTGGAGGGGACCCCCAACAAAGCCGCTGCCGGATACTCATTCTCGGCCAAAAACTCATCGTCGCCCGAGTCATATTCCACGACTGGGTGAGCCCGTTTCCGGCTCTCACTCTCCAAATCGTGCATCTCGACCGCCTCGTCTGACGAGTAGTTATACTCGTCCTCTCCCAACACTCCGCCATGCAGGTCTATGCCTCCCCCAGACACGAGAGGCTTGCCCGGGGCCGACAGGTCAGACGCTTTGGCGCCCGGCTTGCCGGTCCCGAGGAGGGGTTCTCCCGCCTTGCGGGTACCCTCCTGGGGTAATAATTTTGTAGGTCTGCTTGTCATGAGTATTTGCCAGCAATTTGCGGGTTGCAATACCCCACCAGTCTTTGCGCCCAAACACGCCCGGTGCAGTCTAAAAACCCTTAAGGGGCGACCGTCTTTTGGTACGACGTCCAGAAGGGACGCCGTCAATAACTCCTCTCGCTGCTCAAAAGGAGCAAGCGAGTTATGCGACCCAGAGTGGGCCACGTATAGGAGCTGCAAGGTCCAGAAGGGACCCCGCCTAGTCAGATGTCAGCCGGCTGGGTCCAAGCGTCTACTACACGCCAGAGCGGGAGACTGTTGGAACCAGCCGTTGCCCAGGGTGCACCAACGTGGAGGTCACCTGACTCGCACCCCCCCCAACCTAACCTAACCTAACCTAACCTAACCTTTTTTTTTTTTTTTTTTTTTTTTTTTAACCCGGGGGAAAACTTGCATCCAAGTCATCCCCGCGGGGAGCTACTGTCTCTAAGCTACAACCCGCGGGGGTATGTGGGGTTGGCGCAGATGTTGTTGGCCGACCCACTAAAAACCCCCGGGAAAACCATCAGGACTGGACGGGCCTTGCGTAACCTGTCGTAGATAGCGTACGCGTTGTGGCCCCAGCTAGCGCAGCATCCATGCGCCCCGCAATAATGCCCTAGAGGCTTTTTCGCCCTACGAAGGGCCTCCTCCTCTGGGATGGATCAGCATCAGCCGGTCGTCCCTCACGCGCCGCCTCTGCTGCAACGGGAGATCTAAGAGGTCTTCCCTGCTATCCGCCGCATCCTCCAACCCTGATCCTCTTATAGAAGAGGTACTAGGGTGGGGGATTATGGGGGACCTGGATCGATGAATTGCCGGGAGCTCATCGAGGGCTTCCGGTGTTTCCGGCTGCTCCTCACACTCGACCGACATTTCAACCACCTCTGGCGCCTGTGGAGGCGCACTCTCGACAGCCCTTTGGGGATTTCCAGGACGTATTTTTATCCTGGAAGCAGGGGGGTTGCATGCCCTGCTGCCCATCCTGTGACCGTGAGGTCTTCTAGCCGCTGCACATACTGCGCACCAGGGATCCCTGTCGCACGTCATCGCTTTGTGTCCGGAGAGACCGCACTGGAAGCACAAGCCAGTGCGGTCCTCCAGAGATGGACAATTGTACCTCGTATGCCCCACCCCCATGCACCGGTAACAGCGCAGGGGCCGGGGGCCAAGAGGTACAACTCTTGCCGAGCTCCATCTAAAGTGGAGTACTCCCGCCGATACGATGTCACTCGCAGCCCCAATAGGGCATCTGACAATCGTCGAGCCCATACCATTGGGGCCTATCCTCACGTTGGAGACTCTCACTCGTTCGACGGGACAGTCTCCCTTTTCCGCTACTTTCGCAGCCACTTCCTCGGGCGTGGCGGAGTCGTCCAGTTCCGAGACACGGAAATCCGCACACTTCTCGGGCCGGACGACCGTCGCCAAGTCAGCAACAACCTCTTCCAGTCGCTTCGCTAGGCGGTCAGCAACCGGTCCACTGTTAGCGCCTGGAAGCTCAAAGACCCTAGCTCCAGTCTGGGACCTTCGGGTCCTGAGTCCTTCTAGGCCATAATCAGCCAGGGAGATCTCCCTCTTCGCCCTGCTGATCGCATCAGCGTATGTCGCCCCTCTCTCCAGTGCCTCAGGCTTCATCTGGAGGACTATGGCCGTCGATCTGGGCTTCCTAAGCCTAACCCTCTTCTTTTTGGTTTTCGGCCCAGAGGCCGGTACAGTCGCAGATGGCCGCGTTACGGGTTGTGAGGCTAGTGCACGGGTTGCCGTGACAGAAGCCGCAGTGCGTTTCGCTCTCCTCTTGCGTCCATGCGACGCGTCTATCCACTCAGTCGGAGCAGGGGGATCTGGAGCCCGACTGGTACCAGGACAGGGCGACGCGTAAGGGTCGATGTCCGCTGGAGGTCGGGTCGTCACGGCCGCGCGTGCACGAGAACGCGGCATTGTCTTCTTAGGCACCGGGAGAGGGGGAAAGTCCACAGCTCTCCTATCGGCCGCCAATGGCGGGCGAGCCCTATCGGGCACGGCGATTCTTGCCTCTAGGCCATCGAGACGGGCGTTCATAGCCCCCATGGCGTTCATTAATGAGCGCTGCATTGTCTGCAGCGCGCTCGTTACCGAGCTGTCTAATCCGGTGTTGGGAGCGGTAATCTCCCTGACAGGGGAGGGGGGCGCTCTGTCTCCTCTGACCTCGCTGCGGAGCGACTCGACCTCCTTCTTGAGGGAGTCTATCTCCTTACGCAGCTGGTCGTTAATGAACCCCAATCGGTCTGCCTCATCGTCAACACTGCGGGACGTGAGGTTTGACATCACGCGCTGCAGGTTGGCGGCCGCGTCATAGAGAGTCCGCTGATAGGTACCTTTAAGGTGTCCAGATTTTCTGGACACCTCTTCGATAGCCGTCGTGCACTTTAAGCCGATCTCTTTGACGTCTTGGGCCGATAGTCCTCCTCGTTCAGCGTTCCAGGGAACGAGGTTCCGTGTTGCGGCAATTATTTCCGCCTCTGTGGGACCGGAGGATGGAACTTCTTTTCCGGTGCGAGGCTTTGTGCGCTCTCGAGTTTTCTCCTGGACCTTGTCCCGGACAGCCTCAGCACGTAGCTCCTGATGTAGAGCGTCTGGCTCCATATTCAGCACTCGGGCGGACTCGGCATCACGAGCACAAGCCTTCCGACGAATGTCTTCGCATTCTTTCCTAGTCTGCTCAGACTCGGCCTCGAGCTCCGGCTCATGTACGAAGCTCTCCTTCTCCATTCTCCGGTACTGATCGTAAGCAGCCTTCATGCCAGTATATATTCCTGAGAAAGGCGCACGACCCCGGCGTGCCGTCGAATACTTCGACGATGACGCCGCAGCCGCGGCCTCCCCCAAGGACAATTCGTCCGAATCGATGTCAGAAGCAATTCTGTGGGTACGCTTACGGCTATTGGCCGGCGCTACCCGTATCTCCTCATCATCTGGGACATCAGATTCGTCCGCAGAAACGAATTCCTCTTCCGACAATCCCAACCATTCTACCAGATCCTCCGACTCTTTGTTTCCCTTCACTCTCCATTTGTCTCCAAACTCTATCCTCAGTTCGTCTCTCCTCTGCCTTCTCCTATCCTCTCCCATAACAGGATGCGTTTTCTTGCCCCCCCCAGACACGGTGGGGCAGCTCGAGACCGACACGCCGGACGACTTATCGCCCGGCTTGTCAGCCCCGAGGAGGGGTTCTCTCACAGATTCGTGAGTACCCTCCTGGGGTATGATATTTTCGGAAGACGCGCTCATGTTGAAACAATTACAGGTTGTCTACCTGGACAATTTCAGGGTTGTCATACCCCTGGCAATTTCAGGGCTGCCGTTCCCTCATTAGGCCAAAAAGGTCACCCATGCGATGCCTACTCGCCAAGGGCGCCCTATATACTGTCGGGGTCGGGCGGTACCGACAGGTTTTTACCGGTTTTCTCCGGGGCTTGATGGGTTTTCCTTCCCGCGGCCGTTTGGCCTCCGGTCTGCCCAATCGCAGCGTACCCACGGCGCCAACGGTGGGGTCGTTGCCGCAAAGGGGCAGATAACGGCTTCGGGGTTGGCGTACACCCCGGTTGCACCGCTCTCACCGGTGCCCCCTTCCCCCCCGTGCGACCTGATAACCCTTAAGGGGCGGCCGTCTTTGTGTTACTCCTCTCAAAGCTGCTCAGAAGGAGCAGCGAGCTGTGCGGCCCAAAGTAGGCACGCACATAGGAGTTGCAGGGCCCAGAAGGGGCTCCCGCCTTGCCAGATGTTAGCCGATTGGGTCCAACTTTCTCCGAATGGAGAATGTTGGGACCACTCGTTGCCCAGGATGCACCACGTGGAGGTCATCTGACTCGCACCCCAACCTAACCTAACCTAACCTTTTTTTTTTTTTTTTTTTTTTTTTTTTTTTTTTTTTTTTTTATTTTTTTTTTTTTTTTTTTATTTTTTTTTTTATACCCTGAGGAAAATTCCCTACGGAATCATCCCGCGGGTCGGGGCTACCCGCGGGGGTATGTGGGGTTGACCTTAGATGTTGTTCGGCCGACCCACTAAAAACCCCAGGGAAAAGCAGACACGCCGGTACGTGGTTGACGCGGGATCTGTTGTAATAGTGGACCGCGCCATCCACCAGCCACGCCCCGTCGGGCGTCCCACTGCTGACTGTTGTAGGGCCCCACAATCAGCGTGGCCCTTTGGGGCCCTCCCGCGTCGGTTTTGGGGCGATAAAGCGCCCATCCTTGGACCTGGGTCTGAGCCGGGCCAAAGCGCCGGAACTCGTTCCCGGGTCCTCTTTCTCCCTCGCACCTTCGTCCCCGGTACCTCTGGAAGCAGAGGCATTGGGGGAGTCGGGCGTAGGGCTCGTGGAGCGAGGCGCTGGGACCTCCTCAACCGTCTCCATTGCCGACTCTCCCGCCAGTGGCGGGGCGGCTTCCATCGGGGTAGTCTGAAGATCAGGGCATGGCTCCGGCATCTCCGGACGAGCCCTGACGACAGGGGGACTACATCCCCTGCCACCCATCAAATGGCCGAATGGCCTGTTGGCATCGGCACAAACTGCACAGCGCAGCTGGCGTGTGCAAACCCTCGCCTGGTGTCCTAGCTGACCACACCGGAAGCAAAGTCCGGTGCGGTCTGCGGTGGATGGGCACCTCGGCCTCGTATGGCCCACGCCCATACAGCGGAAACACCGCATTGGGCGGGGCTCAAGGGCAACCACATTGGCAGTGCTCCACCCCAGAAGCAGCTTGCCTGTCACCACCAGCGCTTTAGCCGCTCGTATGGGGCAGCGCACGATGGTGGATCCCGCGTTATCAGGGCCAGCTCTGATTCGGCCCACTCTCACGCTCTCAACAGAGCAGACACCTTTCGCAGCAACGGCTGCAGCGACGTCGGAGGCGGTGATTGCGACGTCCAGCCCTGATACGCGGAGATCCGCGCACTTTTCAGGCCGGACGATCGTGGCCACCTCCGACAACACCTGCTCTAGCCGTTGCGCGAGCAAGTCAGCCTTTTGGCCGCTTCCAGCACCCGGAACCTCGATAAGCCGCGCTCCCGTGGCGGCGGTTCGGGATCTCACGCCTTCCCCTATGCCGAGGTCGGCGAGCGAGATCTCCTGCCTGGCTTTCGCGATGGTCTGGGCATACGTCATCCCCATCGCGATCGCCTCAGGGCGCAGCTGCACCACGATAGCCGCGGTCTTCGGCTGCCTCAACCCGGCCCTCCTGCGCTTCCTCTTTTTAGGCGCCGCTTGCGCTACCGGGTGAACCGGTGGCACAGCTGCGCGACCCGGCACTGAAACCAAAGGCGGAGTCGTCGTTGGTGGGCGAGTGGAGGGACTCACCACAGCAGGAGGTGCCTTTCGGCCTTTCCGCTTCCTTCCGCCACGGGGCACATCCGTCCAAACCTCAGACGGTAGTGGATCCGACGGCTGCGCTCTACTAGTGCCCGCTCTGGAAAGCGAGGCTCTAGGAGCCGACGTCTGGTCACTGATGAGCGACACAGCGGAATGGCGAGGGGCAGACACCCGTTTGCGCCCAGCCACCCCTGCAGGAGTAGGGAGAGGGGGGAAATCCCCAAACCTCTCTCTCTCAACCACAGATGGCGGGTGGACGCTCTCCGATGCCACCGATCTCGCCTCTAGGCGGTCCAGCCGTGCACCCATTGATATGGCGGACGCCTCCATCATTTCCTTCATGCCGGCGATTGCCGCCAGCAGAGGGTCGTCTCGTCCGGGTTCAGAAACGGCGACTTGAGGGCTCTGTGCCCAGCGCGGTGACGCACTATTCCGGCCAACCTCACTCCTCAGTGAGGCGACCTCCGCTCTCAAACCCTCAATAATCTCCTGAAGGCGCAGGTTTTGCGCCTCAATCCTTTTGGACTCGTCGTCCAAGGTCCTCGACGCCAGGTTAGAGAGGCATCTTCGGATCACCGACACGGCATTATTTAATGTGCCCTGGCACGTTCCTTTCAAGTGCCCAGATGACTGGGCCACCCTCTTTACGGCCAGCGCGCATCTGATGCCGACCTCTTGGATTTCGTCGGCCGTTAAGGGGTCCGACGGTTCCGCCACAAATGGAATCTCCATTTCTAAAGCCGCCTCGCTGGTCAGACCAACCAGTTCCCCAAAGGAGTCCACAGAGGCGGGGCGAGGTGACGGGTGTCCTTCGGACAACCCCTCTCGCCCATCCCTCGCGACATCCCTGGCGTTCCTAGCCCGCTGACCCTCGGCTCGCTTCTCCTCTCTTTTCGTTCCGGCGGCGACTGAGCGTCCTCTCCTCGCCGACGAAACTTTGAGCGAGGCCGACGACACCACAGACTCGTTCCCCGACTGATCGTCGGAGTCCAAGTCGGGGTCAAGTGGCCTCTTCCGCCCACCGCTAACGCTCCCCATGATAACGGACTCAGAGTCCGAATCCGTGAAGCCCTCCTTCTCCTTCGCCTCCACACGCAGTATAATGCCCCCCCCAGATACGAGGGGCTTGCCCGGAGCCGACGAGACGGACGACTTATCGCCCGACTTGCTAGCCCCGGGGAGGGGTTCTCCCACCTGTCGGCGGGTACCCTCCTGGGGTAATTCGTTTTTATATCTGCTCGTCATCTTTGGGTTTGGCAATTTCCGGGTTGCCATACCCCTCCTCACAGTGGCACTTTAGGGGCTGCCCTTCCCCGTTGGACCAAAAAGGTCACCCACGCGTCGTCCACACGCCGAGGGCGCCCTATATACTACGGAGGACGGGCGGTGTCCGTAGGTTTTTACCGGTGTTCTCCGGGGCTTGATGGGTTTTCCTTCCCGCGGCCGCTTGGCCTCCGGTCTGCCCAATCGCAGCGTACCCACAGCGCCAACGGTGGGGTCGTTGCCGCAAAAGGGCAGATAACGGCTTCGGGGTTGGCGTACACCCCGGTTGCACCGCTCTCACCGGTGCCCCCTTTCCCCCCGTGCGACCTGAGAACCTTTAAGAGGCGGCCGTCTTTATGGTACGACGCCCAGAAGGGACGCCGTCAATAACTCCTCTCGCTGCTCAGAAGGAGAAGCGAGTTACGTAGCCCAAAGTGGGTCACGTATGGGAGCTGCGAGGTCCAGAAGGGACCCCGCCTAGTCAGATGTCAGCCGGCTGGGTCCAAGCGTCTACTACACGCCGGAGCGGGAGACTGTTGGAACCAACCGTTGCCCAGGGTGCACCAACGTGGAGGTCACCTGACTCGCACCCCAACCTTTTTTTTTTTTTTTTTTTTTTTTTTTTTTTTTTTTTTTTTTTTTTTTTTTGACCCGGTGGAAATCTGTGTCCAGATCATCCCACGGGGAGCAGTGGCTAATGGCTCGACCCGTTTTCGGGGTATGTGGGGATGGGCGATGTTCTGCCCGACCCACTAAAACCACCGGGTTGTTCCTTCATCCGTCGATAGGGAGGGGGGAGCCCCGGGCAATCGAGCTGGCGATTCTACCGCAGCGGCCCCCTCCGACGGGCGTCATTGGACGACTTCTGCTCGTTGGTCGAGCTGGGGAAGGCCCGGAACAACGGAGCCGACCCCAGAGCCAGGCTTGCGTGCCTATGCGTGGGTGGAGGACTTTTTGTGTCCAACCACACTGCAGGCTCGCTTAGGGGGGAAGGAGTTGGGCGAACCCACGCCGCCGTCTCCCCGTCCTCCTTCGGCGGATTACTCCCGAGAGGGGATTTTCCTCCCGTTCGCGCTCCGCCGCCTCCTTGTGAGACATGACCGTCTCGCAGAAAGCGAGTACGGCCTCCCACGACCTTTTAGTGGCCAGCATAGCCTCAACTAGTGCTGGCAAAGAGAGGTCGTGGCCCACGACAGCGCACAGATCTGCGCGCTCGAGCACCCATGCGGGGCACTCCGACACCGTGTGCATCGCAGTGTCATTATGCGCGCCACATTGGTGACACACCGTCGTCTCCTCTCTCCCGGCTATGCGGCACAGATATCTCCCAAAGCAGCCATGCCCTGAGAGAATCTGCACCAACCGGAAAGAGAGAGACCCGAACTTGCGGCCGACCCACTCTTTGAGAACGGGCCGCACCGCGCCGATGGTCAAAACACCGGCTGTAGGCTGCTCTAGCCTGTCATGCCACTTGCGAAGCGTCACCCTCTGTGCACGCTCGCGCCACCGGCGAAGTTCCTCCGGCATCGCCCGGCCACCTTGCCTTCGAGCATGTGCCGACCGCTCATACATCTCGGCCAGGACCTCCGCGTCCAGATCCCAGGGTGGGGTACCTGCCAGCACGCATGCCGCCTCGTAAGACACTGTGCGGTATGCTCGAACTGCTCTGACCGCTATGACCCGTTGCGGTTTCCGCAAAAGGGCCCTATTCGTAGCAGTCAGAGAGTCGACCCACACAGGCGCGCCGTACAGGGCCATCGACCGCACCACCCCGACGTAGAGGTTTCGTACGCTTGCGGACGGACCTCCGAGGTTCGGCAGCAGATTACCGAGGGCTGCCGCCGCCCTCACTAGCTTCGGAGCTTGGCGCTTAAAGTGCTCATTAAAGCGCCACCTTCCGTCAAGCACCAACCCAAGGTACTTCATTGCCGTTCCTATATCAATGCGAACGCCTGAGATGGTGATGTGAGCGTCACCGGGCGGCTTCTTCCGGGCCCCGTGGAAGTATAGGGCCTCGGTTTTATGTAGTGCCACCTTTAAGCCGAGGCTCTCGATTCGCCTCACCACATGCGTTACACCGACCGTGCCCAAGCGGGCTGCTGACTGGAATGAGTTGGCGCGGGCGGTGACCAGAGTGTCGTCCGCATAACATACGACACTGAGGCCCCGCAATAGCGCACCCCGCAACACCCAGTCATATCCTATGTTCCACAGGAGTGGCCCTAGGACCGACCCCTGTGGAACACCGCACGTCACCGATCTGCTCTTTATGGCTCCGCCTTTTACCTGGTAAGTGACCTTTCTGCCACGTAGATAACTGCGTACGATCCTTAGCAGGTAATAAGGGACGCAGTGGTGGCGAAGGGCCTCCTCAATACAGGCGAAGGGGAGAGAGTTAAATGCATTTGCGATGTCCAAGGACACCGCGAGCACCACTTCTCCCCTTTCGATCGCCTCCTCTGATTGCGCCTTCACGTGCCTTATTGCATCTATGGTGGAACGGGCCTCCCTAAAGCCATATTGGCAGTCGGAAAGGTCCGGGCCCACGTCAGACAGGTGGCACGAGATGCGTGAGGCGAGGACACGCTCGAAGAGCTTCCCCGCCTCGTCCAGCAGTACGATCGGCCGGTACGCCGATGGGTCGTCCGCCGGCCGACCCTCCTTTCTGAGCAACACCAGTCGCCCGTCCTTCCAGAGGGAGGGGAACCGCCCAGTTTGTAGGCACACGTATAGCACCTGTCTGAGGCGGTCCTCAAAAATCTCCTCTGTCAGGATCCACACTTTGCCCGGAATGCCGTCAGGGCCAGGGGCAGTATTCTTGCGGCGTAGCCGGAGGTACGCCGCGCCTAACTCGCCTGTAGTAATGGCCGGTATCGGGGCATCATCCGCTGCTTGGCTGAATTGCCTGGGCGGGGCCATGCGAGGCGGGACGTGCTCGGGCCGGTCCGGGAAGAGGCTGGCGATTACGTTCCGTAACACAGGAGGCTCTAGGGATTCTGTGACTGGGGGGCCTAGGCTGCGGAGTTTCCCCCGAGCCGTGCGATACGGGCGCCCCCATGGATCGGCGTTTAAACCGTCGAGCATCTCCTGCCTGGCAGCTATCTTGGCATTACAGATTGCCAGCTGCAGTTCTTTCTTGGCGGCTTTGTAGGCTGCCTTGAGCACGCCCTCCAGTTCGCGGTCCCGCCTACGCTTTCTGCGTTGCCGCGTATAGGCTCTCTGCGCCGCAATGCTAGCCACGCGGAGGTCCGTCAGTTCCTCGCTCCACCAATACACTGCCTTCCTATGGGGAGGACGCCTCACGCGCGGCATTGCTGCATCGCATGCTCTTGTGAGAGCTCCCTTAAGCCATTCGGCTTCGGCATCTGGGTCGTCCGACACAGGTTGGGAGAACCAGTCCTGCACGGACGCCGCCTCCATCAAC
Organism: Eudonia lacustrata; assembly: GCA_947562085.1. Classification (NCBI taxonomy): domain Eukaryota; kingdom Metazoa; phylum Arthropoda; class Insecta; order Lepidoptera; family Crambidae; genus Eudonia; species Eudonia lacustrata. The sequence continues at coordinate 131,660 of OX387328.1, forward strand.
AGTTCCCTATCTAGTTTTTTAAGCGACCAGCGCGGAAAGGAGGATGTTGTGTTGCTGAGGGGGCGACTGACGCTCCTCGAGGCTCTAACCTCGAACTTCACGTACCGGTGGTCGGAGAGGGTTTCCACGTCCACCAGTACCTGCCAACCGGAGACCCGTGCGGCGATAGAGGGCGTGGCAAACGAAACATCCACGATGGAGCCGCCTTGTTCTCGCACGCAGGTGTTAACGAACCCCCGGTTAAGAATCGAGAGCCCAACCTCCACAGCCCAGTCCACGACTAGAACCCCCCGTGGGTTGGTTCTGGGAGAGCCCCATGCAGCAGCTTTTGCATTAAGGTCTCCCATCAGCACCACTGGTAGCGGCGCAGAGCGCCTGACTACGGCCCCGAGTGTGGCCATATAGGTTTCGAAGTCGGACATCGGCTTGTTGGGCGAGAAATAGACGCCGATTATAGTGACATCTCCCCATTTTGCTGATACATAGCCCGGTCCCGACTCCTTCACCACGAAAGATGGCGACGTCGGCTTTTGCGCCGAAAAGATCGCCACCGACTTCCTAGTGTCAATCGCCCAGTTAGGTCTGGGTGGGACACTATATGGCTCGGAAGCTACGCCTACGTCAACTGACCACTCCGCCATGGACTGCAAGAACAAGTCCTGCGCTCCGGCGGAGTGGTTCAGGTTCGCCAGGAGGAAGCATGTGGAAGGCGTGCTATCCATTAATTGGACCCACGATAATTTCCTCCGGCGCCTGCTGAGCGCTTTCCTGGTCGGGCTTTGATGGCCTTCCCTTCCTGGCTCCTTTCTTCCGATTTTTCGGGGGGACGCACGACCGGCTTCCCATACTGTGGCCCGAGGGCCGACCTGCCTCCGCACAGATGGGGCAGTTGGCCTTGGCCGAACACATCGCCGCAATGTGGCCAGCGTTACCACAGCGGTAGCAAAGCTCGCTGCGGTCAATCTTAGCCGTGCAATTAACGCGCACATGCCCATCCTCCATACACCGGTAGCAGCGCTTGGGCTTGGAATCAATCGCGCGTGCGAGCGCCGTACCATATCCGACCTCCAGCCTGCCGGCTTCCAAGACGATCTTGGCTGACGCGACTGGGCACCGCACCCAGATGGTGCCCATACCGCCAGCTCCCTCTCTGATTTGCCCGGTTTTGATTGAATCCGGGGAACAACCGGTCCTCTCCGCTATGGCGGAGACGACATCGGCCTCCTTGACCGAGTCGTCCAGCCCGTATACCCTGAGGTCGGCGGTCTTCGTGGGTCTGGCCACCATAAAAACTTCCGCCATATTGGCTCGGAGACTTTCCGCCAGTTTGTCGGCATTCTGGGCTCCGGCTGCCCCCGAAAGCTCGAGTATGCGCGAGCCGGTTGCCGAAAGCTGAAACCTAGGAGCTGGGATCTTTAGCTCGGCCAGCTTGACAGTTTCCCTGGCCTTCAGGATGGCCTGAGCGTAGGTCATTCCCTGACTCGCTGCCTCTGGCCGGAGAGTCAGTACTACCGCCGCAGATCTTGGTTCGCGGAGCTGGTTTTTGAGCCTGCGCTCTTTGGCTTGCGCCTTTGTAGGGAGGGCCGCGGATGATCGTGCAGCTGCTCCCTTCTTTTCAGGAGGGGGCGCCTTAGACGCTGCCTCCTTTTTCTTCCCCTTGCTCCTCTTAGGCACCTTAATCCAGCCCTCCTCATCGGGCTGAGGTTGCGCCTGCGCTGTCAATTCCGCGTGGGCACTCGACGCGGCTGTTGGCTTTTGACCGGCCGCTTTCGAAGATTTGGCTGGCACTGGAGCGGGTTGTACTTCCGCTGCCTCAGGCTTATTCCCCTTCTTGGCAGCCTTGGAGGGCGCCTTGTCCCTCTTCTTGGGGATCACCGGGGGCCCCGCTCTAGCCTTGGCACGACCTGGGCCTTCTTTTTGTGAAACAACCTGTTCCCGAGCCGTGGAGGGCTGCTGGGGATCCGCCTTTGAAAGCGGTGGAATGCGCTTCTCCAATGATTCCAGGCGGGTATTTATAATGCCGCCTATGGAGGCCACCACCGATCGTGTTACCTCCTCCGTCACGGCCCGAATGGTGTCGGACTCCTGTGGTCTCAAGGAAGGAGCGGCACTGTCCCTGGCGGACGACTCCTCGACTGATTTCCGAAGAGTCTCCATCTCCGCTCTCATCTTTTCCATCTCCCCCCTCATGGAGCGGTTTTCCTCTGTGAGCCTCTGGATCTCGTCCGTGGTCGTCCGAGACGCCACGTTGTGGAGAAGCCTCTGAAGGGAGTCGGAGGCGAGGTTCAGCCTCTTTTGAAATACACCGCTCAAGTTCCCGGACTTTGCGCTAACGTGCCGAATCGCGTCGATACAAAGGTTGCCCAACTCTGTAGCTCGACCAATCGAAGGGCAGTCTGGCGTGGCTTCGTACGGAAGCTTTGTGTGGAGCGCCATGTCAATGTGCGCAGCGAGACGCCGGCGCTTCTCCTCTTCGGTAAGGGGAGGAGGAAGAATATTCCGCCCCTCAAAATCATCTGCGGAGGCATGCATCTCCGCGTCCTCCGTCTGCTTCTTTTGAAGCAGTCGCTCCTTGGATTTAGCAGCCTTAACAACATTGACTGCCTCCTCCTTCAGGCGGTCTACCTCTTCGAGCTGCTTCAGCTGCTTCATCGCTTCTGCCAGGCCTGGCTCATCATCATCGAGGCAATCATCGAGGCTCTGACCTCTGCCTTTGCGGCCTGGAACTGGCGTCCTTGGGGACTCGGCGGCATCCGAGAAGTGGTCGGAGTCGGGATCAGAGCTGGAGCTTCCCTCGAATGGTCGGGTCGGGGTATTGCGGCACCTCTTCCCGCTCTTGCGCGATGCCGTAGAGGTGTCGCTGAGCACCTCAGCCGCCTTCTCCTTCTCCTTTCCCCTCTCCTTCACTGGCTCCTTTGCAGGAGCCTTCGCTTTGGCGCCGATGGTAGTGGCACCACTGCGCGTGCGCGAGACAGCCCGTTTAGGCGCGTCCGCGACCTCCTTCAACGCTTTCAGCCCCCTGACGGGCCTACTCGCTCCAACTTCTGGCATCTCTTTGCCCCCCCCAGAAACGGTGGGGCGGCCCGAGGCCGACGCACCGGACGAAACGCCCGACTTGCCAGTCCCGGAGAGGGATTCTCCCGCCTTGCGGGTACCCTCCTGGGGTAATGCTGATTTTAGATTTGCCTTCATTGTACTTCTTGTGACAATTTTGAGGTTGTCATCCCTCCCACTCACTACTCTCTCCTTGGCCAAGGCAGCCTTCACGACGCTTGGCGCCGCCGCGTGCCCTGCACACTTCTCCTGGTCCTCTACGGACAACTTCACCACGGGCTCTCGCCCATGTAACACTACAGGCGGATTCTTGTCTCCCCCAGATACAGGAGACTTGCCCGAGGACGGCGAGTCGGACGGCATGTCCGGCTTGTCGGCCTCGGGGAGGGGTTCTCCCACCGTTTGGCGGGTACCCTCCTGGGGTATGAATTCTTTAGAAGCCGCTTTCATGTTGTTGTAGCAACTTAAGGGTTGCAATTCCCTCGACAATTTATGCGTTGTCATCCGCAAGGACTGTGCGGGACCGAGGTCACCCCGAGACGAAGTCCCCACGACCGAGGAACCCTATATACTGCGGAGGGCGGGAGGTGTCCGCAGGATTGGACCAGTTTACTCTGGGGTTTTATAGAGTTTTCCTTCTCGCGGTCCTAGACCACCCCGGGTCTCCCCGACGCCGCGTACTCGTAATCGCCAAAGACGAGGTCGTTGCAAGCGACGAAGAGACTTACGGCTGCAGAAAGCCAGCGAAAACTTCCTACCCCTACGCGCATGAAGCGCCGTGCGCACAGAGGCGCTTGAAGGGCGCCCAGAAGGGGCGCCGACCTACCCTATTCCCCCCCGTGTAACGACGCCCAGAAGGGACGCCGTCAAAACTCCACTCAAAGCCACTCAGAAGGAGCAGCGAGTCGTACGGCCCAAAGTGGACACGCACATGGAGGTGCAGGGCCCCGAAGGGGCTCCCGCCTGTGTCGGGTTGTTAGCCGGCCAGTCTCACAGCAGCCTCCTCATTGGAGGAGGATGTTGAGGCTGCCCGTTGCCCAGGGTTTACCACGAGGAGGTCACCCAACACAAACCCCAACTCGCACCCCAACCTTTTTTTTTTTTTTTTTAACCCAGTGAAAATCTTTATGTAAATTACAACACGCCGCTCAATAGAGCTGGCGTGAGGTACAGGACTCTCCTGGCCCGTCCGTCTCCCTTACCCGGCGCAAAAGCGTCGAGAAGAGAGAGGGAGGGGAAGCGATTAAAACGCACAGGCCTACCTGCCAAAAACACTGGGGACCGCCGTCTTGTCCGACGCCAGGGGAGCGAGTTTCCTGTCCGTAGGATAATGATCCTCGGCACCCCTGTTAGCCGGTGGTTGTCACACCCCCGATCTCAGCGCAGTGGCGCTGCAAAGTCCACTTTTGGACTACCCTCTCAAGCAGAACAGACAGCTAGAAGCTGCCTTCCCTCTCCGGCCCTCGTCGGGCAGGGACCGCGGACGGCCGTATTGGCAGCATCGACGCAGCGTCCTCGAACGCACTGCTGTGTTGCGAAGTCAGGGTCTCCGCCTCTGACAACACCTCCTCCTCCGCCTCCACCTCATCCATCGCCTCAACAGGCTCTGTCTCGGCGGGCTCCCTCCGCACAGTGCTCCGCGCTCTAGGAATCGCTTCCCGCGCCCTTTTCACAGGGGGGTTGCAGATCCTGCTCCCCATAACGTGGCCATGTGGCCTTCCTCTATCGCTGCATACGGCGCAGCGCGGCTCCTTTGCGGTGCACGTCGAAACTTTGTGCCCTGAGCGACCACAGCGAAAGCAGATTTCACTGCGGTCCACATCTGACGAGCATCGCAGTCTTGCATGCCCCATGCCCATGCACCTGAAACAGCGCATGGGACGTGGGGCGAACACTTCCACCTGCGCTGATGTCCAGCACAGGTATAGTCTGCCATCGGTGCTCAACTTCTTAGCGGCCTCTATCGGACACCGCGCAAGAACCGAGTAAGTGCCGTTAGGGCCGTCTCTTACTGCCCCCAATTTGACGCGCTCGCGCGCACAACCTCCTTTTTGGGACACAGCCACAACTACATCCTCCGAAGTAATGTAATCGTCCAGACCCGATATGCGTACATCTACGCACTTTTCGGGCCGGACGATTGATGCCACCTCATCCACGACTTCTCTGAGTCGCACGGCCAGTCGGTCAGCCATATCAGCGCTGTTGACCCCAGGGATCTCCAGCAATCTGGCTCCATTCTGGGCAGTCCGCGTGCGGATCCCCTCCGGGATCCCAAGTTCCTCCAGGGAGATCGCTGCCCTAGCCCGATTTATTACCTGGGCATAGGTTACGCCATCGGCAATGGCTTCGGGCCTCAGCTGTATCACAACAGCGGTGGACCTGGGCCTCTTCAGGTGAGTCTTCTTCCTCTTAGGCCTCCCGGTTGCGGCATTTGCAGCAGCCGTAGGGGGCGCCCTCTGCTGAGCTGCGGTTGCGCGACCTGTAGTGGTCGGGGCAGTAGCAGCTGTGCCCTTCTTATTCCGCCGACGGCGACGGCGGGTTGCCGTCTCCCACTTCTCGGAGTCCCCTTGGGGAGCCGAGGCCAAGCTGATGGTCTGCTGGGGTGGGCCGGTAGAAGGACCCGCGACGGGGGCCGCATTAACGCGGGCAGTCTGTTTTGCCGAGACGCGTGATCTCGGCGGTCTTGGTCCTGGCGCGGGGAGAGGGGGGAACTCCTCCCTTCTCCCAGACGCTGCGGGATGACCTCCCTCTGAGGGCCGGGCCGGCTCAGAGAGCCTAACCTCGAGCCCGTCAAGACGGGAGCTTAGTGCCCCGATGGAACTGCTAAACGAGCGCTGAAGCTCTTGGATAGCGGTTGTCATCACCGACAGATCCGGAGGGGAGGGAGGGCGAGCGACCTCACCACGAGGAGAAGAACGCCTTACCCTCTCCACTTCCTTACGCAGGGCCTCGACCTCAGTCTTCAGCTCCTGCACCTCCTTTGTGAGCTTGGAGTTGGCATACTCCAGACGCTCCGTCTCGTCCGAACTGCACCGCGAGGTGAGGTTTGACAACGCCCGCTGCAAGTTGTCGGCCGCATGGTTCAGCTGAGACTGGCACGAGCCATTGAGGTGTCCGGACTTCCTGGACACTTCGGAGACCGCCTTCGCGCACAGGATCCCCTGCTCAAGCACCTGTTCAGCTGATAAGCCCTCTTTTTCGGCAGACCATGGAATGACCTTCCGCACCGCAGCATTTATTTTTGCCTCGTCCTCTTTCGCGAGGCGGGCGATTTCCTCCTGCTCGAGGAGCTTTTTGCGTCTCAACTGCTTCGCAGTGAGCAGCTCCGCCTTCTCTTGGCGCGCTTGGCGATCTTTGGCCAGCTGCGCTTTTGTCCCTTCCTTCCTTTTGGCGCTTCCCCCCGTTGCGACCTAAGAACCCTTAAGGGGCGGCCGTCTTTTGAAGCGACGCCCAGAAGGGGCGCCGACCTACCCTGTTCCCCCCCGTGTAACGACGCCCAGAAGGGGCGCCGTCAAAACTCCTCTCAAAGCCGCTCAGAAGGAGCGGCGAGTGTGCGGCCCAGAGTGGACACGCACGTGGAGGTGCAGGGCCCAGAAGGGGCTCCCGCCTGTGTCGGGTTGTTAGCCGGCCAGTCTCACATCAAACTCCTCTAAAGGAGGAGAATGTTGAGGTTGCCCGTTGCCCAGGATGTACCACGAGGAGGTCACCCAACACACACCCCAACTCGCACCCCAACCTAACCTAACCTAACCTAACCTTTTTTTTTTTTTTTTTTTTTTTTTTGTTACGAAGTGGAAAACCTGCAAACAGGCGCATCAGCGGGCATGAGGGGTCCCGCTGGCTGTCCGAGGATGGCCTAGACTCTGTTCCAGGGCCGAAGCCCTAGAAAAAGCGAGCCGAGGCCGACTCGGTAAAAACCACTCCGATGTCCTCTCGTCACCTTGGCACCAGCAGACCGGCGATCATCGCGTCGTCCTCATCTGAGGAGGACGCATCGAACGCCGGCATGGTGGAGCCTGACGAGGTCATGGGAACCCTTTCGGACACTTCCACAACCCCGTCGGTGACTGCTCGCCCTGTTGATGGGCGAGCCCCTCCTCCGCCCCTGATTGGGGTGGGTGACCGCCCTCGAAAACGATGGGCGGACACGCTTGACCCGTCATTTGGTGAGACGGGTCGCCGACGCGCCGGGACATGCGGGGCGTCGGCCCTCAGTGGGGACCTGTGCAATGCACGGTCGGAGCCCCCCCTAGGGCTCGGACCGCGCTGGTTTCCCACCGGTTGGAGAAGGCGCTGGTATTGCCGCCTTCTCCGCAGGAGGCGTCTGCGGCGGCACGGATCTGCCAGGGGGTCATCCTCCCTGGCCCGTTCCGCCTCCTCCTTCAGCGTCATGACGTCGACGCAGAAGGAGTTGACCGCCTCCCAGGACCCCTCGCTACCGAGCATGGACAGAACCACTGTCGGCAGGGAGAGGTCCGCGCCAATCACAGTGACCAATGCGGAGCGCTGGACATCGAACGCAGAGCACACCGTTAGGGTGTGTTGCGCCGTGTCCTCCGCTGCCCCGCAATGGTGGCACTGTGGGGTCGGCTCTCTTCCGATCCGGTGCAAATAGCGTCCGAACGAACCATGTCCGGACAGTATCTGCACCAGATGGTATGTGAGCGACCCATGGCGCCGCTCCGCCCATGCTTGGAGGACGGGGCGTAGGGCCTCCAGACTACGCGTTTGCGTAGCCGAGGCCCCTTCGCCCAGGTCCTCGGACCATAGGCGGAACATCTCCTCTCGTGCTCCCTCGAGAGCAGAGCGCCTCTCTTGAGGGGCCAGGCGATTGCCACTGGCCCTCTCCTCCGCTCGCTGCCGGTATGCTGCAGCGAGCACCTCTGCCACCAGCTCCCACGGAGGTGTCCCCGCGAGAGCGCACGCCACTTTCCGGGACACCGTTCGGTAGCCCCGGATCGCCCGCAGCGCCATTGCGCGCTGGGCCCGCTGAAGAGAGGCGATGGCGTGTGGGCTCAAACAATCAGCCCACACTGGTGCCCCATACAGCGCCATGGAGCGCACGATGCTGCCGTAGAGTCGGCGGCACGCCACGCTCGGGCCCCCCACATTGGGCAAGAGTCGCCCGAGGGCATCTGCTGCTCCCAGCAGCCGGGGTTCGAGGAGTCGGAAGTGCTCCTCGAAACCCCACCGCCCATCAATCACCAGCCCCAGATACTTCATCTGGGGCTTTAGATCGACCCTCGCGCCTTCCACAACGATTGACGCACCCGATGACGGCCGTCTCCGAGGCCCATGGAACACCATGGCCTCGGTCTTGCGGAGGGCCACCTCTAAGCCCAAAGTCCGTATCCGCCGCACAATATGGCTGACGAACACGGACGCCAGGCGCTGGACATCTTCCAGCTGCGTCCCCCGGACAGTGACAAGCGTGTCGTCAGCGTAGCAAAACGCACGCACCATCGGGGGGAGGCCACACCGCAGGACGTAATCATACCCGAGGTTCCACAGCAAGGGGCCTAAAACTGACCCCTGTGGAACGCCGCGGGACACCCTGTGACGGCAAAGCTCGCCGTCTCGTCCCACGTACGCTACGTCCCGGTCCCTCAGATAGTCATTTGGTGATAACGAAGCGCCTCCATGATGACGCCGAAGGGGAGACTATTAAAAGCATTGGCGATGTCCAGGGACACCGCCAAAACTACCTCCCGCCTCTCAACGGACTCCTCTACTAGAGCCCGGAGATTAGATAGGGCGTCGATCGTCGACCGCCCCGTCCGGAAGCCGTATTGAGCCTCGGAAAGGTCAGGGCCCGTTCCCCCTCCCAGCTGCTGGACTATTCGGGAGGCGATGATTTTTTCAAATACCTTCCCGATTTCGTCCAGCAGCACAATTGGACGGTACGCCGAGGGGTCGTCGGACGGGCGACCCTCTTTGCGTAGCAGGCATAGCGCCCCCTCCTTCCAGACTTTAGGAAACTGTGCGAAACGGAGACTGGCGTCACACAGTTCCCTCGCCCTGACCTCAAGATGTTGGAGGGCCAGGTCCAGCACCCTCTTCGGAACACCGTCTGGTCCCGGAGCCGTCTTACGCCCTTTAAGACGGGCAACGGCGTCAGCCCACTCGTCATCCACAATAGGAGGGGGAACACTCTCATCCTCCTCATCAGGAGACGGCGGGGCCATCCGAGGGGGAGTAAAACCCTCCTCGGCCGGGGGAAACAGCCCTTCGACGACCGACCCAAGGAGGTCGGGATCCATAGTCTCCGTGAGGGGCGCGCCGCGCGCTCTGAGCTGGTTGCGTGCCAGCTTATACGGCCGCCCCCACGGATCCCGGTCCAGACCCTGCAACTGCTCCTCTCTGGACGCCTCTTTCGAGGAGGCGATCGCAGTGTGCAGGGTCTTCTTCGACTGTCGGTACAGCTCGTACAGTCGGTCCTCCTCCGGTCGGTCCCTCACGCGGCGCCGGCGGGCTCTGGTGTAGGCCCGTCTATGGACGCTACAGTCCTCCCTTTTGGCTGCGATGTCCTGGGACCACCAATGGACTTCGCGGCGGTCCCGTGGAGGCTGCGCCCGAGGCATAGAGGCCTCGCACACCTCCGTCAAAGCGGCGCGGAGACGGCGAGCTGACTCATTGATGTCCGGACCGGACATCGGACTTGAGAGCCAACCCTCGAAAATCGCCGTCTCCTCTGCCAGTTCCGGTTTGAGCCGACTGAGCGCCCAACGAGGAGGCCGGCCTCGGTTCGAGGGCGGTGTAGCCCGCTGGTGCGGGGTGGAACTCTCGAACCGGATGTAGCGATGGTCCGAGAGACTCTCCACATCCTGCACTACCCGCCAGGCGCTAATTGTACGAGCAAGGGCTGGGGTGGCGAACGACACGTCCACCACCGAGCCTCCGTTGTGCCGCACGCACGTGTGGACTGCGCCCCTGTTGAGAAGCGACAGCCCAGCAGCGGCTGCCCACTGCTCCACAGCCTGGCCCCTCTGGTCGGTCGCTGGACAACCCCAGACGACCGACTTGGCGTTCAGGTCTCCAAGGACGAGAACCTGACGCGGGGCCGCCCTCCTGATGGTTACGCCGACAACTACGAGGAACGCCTTGAAGTCGGCGAGCGGTCTGTTTGGGGAGAAATATGTCGAAATAATGACCATATCCTCCCAAACGACCGCCGCGTACCCAGCACCCCGCTCGTAAATTGAGGGGGGTGTATATCCTGGGGCCGCACGCACCATCACGGCGGCAGAGTCGCAAGTGTCTCCGACCCAGTTGGGCTGGTTGGGCACAAAGTACGGCTCTGACACCGCCGCCACGTCCACTGACCACTCCGCCAGGCTCTGGTGTAGCAGATCCTGAGCCCTGGTAGAGTGGTTCAGGTTCACCTGAAGAAAGTTGATATGGGGCCGTCTTAACATTGTTCGACCACCATATCAACCTCCTCTGGCCCCGTCAGGGGCGCCGTCTGTGTGGCGGGGGCGGCCTGGCGAGCTGAACGCGCCGGCAATTTGCCCTTGGCCAGGGGAGGCTTACAACTACGCCCCCCCATTACGTGGCCTGCCGGTCGTTTGGCCGTGGCACACACGGCACAGTGGGGCTTCGCGCTACATTCGTAGCCCCTGTGCCCCTCCTTACCGCACCGGTAGCAGAGATTGCTCCGGTCGGTTTTTGAAGGGCAACTCGCTCTTGCGTGCCCCACCTGCATGCACCGGAAGCACCGGTCGGAACGGGCTTCCAGTGCTCTGACGTTGGCCGCACTGAACCCTATCAGCAGGCGGCCGGCGTCAACAACCTTCTTGGCAGCGGCGACCGGGCACGACACCACTGTCGAGCCAAAGCCGTCAGAGCCGTAGCGGATGGGGCGCACCTTCACGGCGTCCACGCCACATCCACCCTTGGCCGCGATCTTTGCGGCCAAGTGCGCCTCCATCACCGACTCATCTAGACCACCCACCCTCAATTCTGCTGTTTTGGTGGGCCGGATGACCGTTGCCATGCCCTCAAGGGCCTCCCTCATTTTGCCGGCCAGCTGGTCGGCCTTCTCAGCTGAGGCCACGCCCGAGATCTCTATGATCTTAGACCCGGTCATGGTGTTTCGGCACCGACGGTTTGGGATATCCATCCCGTCGATGTCGACCGAGTCTCGGGCTTTGGCCAGCGCGTCGGCGTAGGTGACCCCTTTCTCGACCGCTTCGGGAGTAAGGGTCACTACGACTGCCGCCGACTTCGGCGCAACCAGCTTGGCCTTTCGACCGGTCTTACGAGCCTTCCTAGAAGCAGTAGCGGGCGGAGCTGAAGAATTGTTAGGCCTCCGCCGAGGCGCTTTCTGCTGCTTTACCGCCGCCGAGTAAGATTGGCGGGGCGGGGCCAGCTCTGGAGGGGCCGATGCCTTGGCCTTCCTCCTCCTCCTTTGGCGCTTTTTGCGCGACTCCTGCGTCGTCCATTCCTTTTCAGCCTCAACCGGGGGAGGCGCTTTTGCAGCACCCCGGGAGGTGGACGGGACGGTCGCAGGAGGACCGGCTTTCTTCGCTTGCTTGGGCGGGGGGTCCGGCTTTTTGGCCGCCGCCTTGCCCTTTTTAGCCGGCACAGTTGGTATGGCCGGCTTTGCTTTCCCCTTGGTAATAGGGGGCGTGGGCGCAGCTGCTGCTTTGCGGTCCGCCGCAAGCGGCGGTCGCAGGCTCTTAGCCGGCAGCAGGCGATCCTCCAGACCCTCCAGGCGAGCATTTAGCATGGCCCCGAAAGTTCGGGCCAGCCTTGCTTCAAAAGCCTGTAGGGCGCCCGGCTCCTCGTAAGCGGCCTTGGTTTTGCCGCGGCCAGTCAACTCCTGCACGACGACAGTCGGCGAGAGAGGTCTTGGAGGAGGGCAGTCCGTCTCCATAACATCCACTGAGGGCAGAACCTCAGGGAGAGTGAGGGGAGGGGACATACTCTTCCTTCCACCCTTCAGATCCCTCACCTCTGCAGACAAAGCTGCAACACTCTTCGTGAGGTCTGCCAGCTGCTGTTGCAGCCTCACGTTTTCCGCCTTTAAGACGCGGGTGTCCTCTGTGATGTTTTTCGAGGACACCTCGCGGAAACAATCCATTATGGATTGTGCAGCTTTTTTCAAGGCCTTTTGGAAGGGGCCCTGGAGGTGCGAGGACTTCTTAGCCACCTCCACTATAACCGCACAGTCCGCCTTCACCACCTCCTCGATGTCGAGGGCGGTCTTCAGGTCTGGATCTGTGGGTGTAGGGGCCTCATCTTCCGTTCTACTTGCATAGAACGCAGACCTGGTCTCGTAGGCACGGCGCTCCATTTCCGCCACCTCCCGGTCGAGCGCAACCTGCTGCTCCTCGCGGAGTGCAGCGGTATGCTCGCGCTTCGCCTGGGCGAGACCAACGTATTCCCCTGTGGTGGGGGGTCTCCCTCAACCACGTTGTGCCGGCTTCTTCGGATTGTCCTCAGACGAGTCCGAGAGAGCCTCCGATTGTTTGCCCCCCTTAGATGATTTGGGGGGACGCTTCCTCTTCAGCGACCCAGTGAGCGTGTCGACGCTGATGGAGCTGTCATCTGACATCTCGCTGCACTGGTCCTCTTTTTGCCCTCGCTTAGGATAAGGGGAGGTGCGGACTAGGCCCTTGCTGCGAGCCGACACTGCCGGCGAGCTGGCACGACTCCCCTTTTTCTTCAAAAATGAAGACTTGGGACTTGCGACGGAGTCAACGGCCGATTTCATAGAAACCGCCGATGAATCAGACTCGACGTCGACATCCCGTTCCATCCTTACTGCAGACACGCTGCGCGATCGCGCGGCGGTTGGCGATGAACTGCCAGCAGCCCTGGACGACCTGAAGGTGAGCTTCAGTCCGCCCGTCTCCACCTCAACTCCGCCCTTCTCGGGCCCAGCCAGAAGGCTGCCGTCCACGTCCTTCCCTTTGGGGTCGGACACTCCACTACTACCCACGACGGACCTGGAATCAGGCTCCGCCGACTTCACCGAAACGTCAGAAAAATTAATTGAACACTTAGACATTAATCCCACGAGTGGAGAGCAAATAACGGTCACCCCGTGCAGTGGCCTCATACACGGGGAACCCTACATACTGTCAAGGACAGGGAAAATGACAGGTTTTAACGAGGTTTCTCTCGGGTTTTAGAGTGTGTCCTTCACGCGGCCGGCCGGTTAAGGCAAGCCCTCGCTCCACCACGGAACCCGCGTACCCCACAACGCCGCGAGTGGGGGTCGTTGCAGGAACCGAAGTGGTTTACGACGATCGGGGGCTGGCGTAGGCCCCCGTTACACCGCTTTCGCGGTGTTCCCCTTTCCCCCCGTTGCGACCTGATAACCCTTAAGGGGCGGCCGTCTTTGTGTAACTCCTCTCCTCAAAGCTGCTCAGAAGGAGCAGCGAGTTGTGCGGGCCAAAGTAGGCACGCACAGGAGTCGCAGGGCCCAGAAGGGGCTCCCGCCTTGCCAGATGTTAGCCGATTAACCTAACCTAACCTAACCTATTTTTTTTTTTTTTTTTTTTTTTTTTTTTTCTCGCTGTGAAAACCTTTATAGTACATAATCGGCCCAAAGTGGACCTCAAATCGTCTGGGACTCTTCTGGCTTTCCGTCTCCCTTTCCTTACGCTAAAGCGCCGGGTGAGAGAGAGGGTCAACCAGACATACCCGAGCAAAAACACAGCGTACACAGTCAGATCTGTTCTAGGGCCTTGCGGTACCTGCCGTTGGCTAATTGCCGCTTGGCCCTCAGACGTGCAAAGCGGCACTCGACTTACCTCGAACACCAGACTGCGATGTGAGGTCAGGGTATCGGCCTCTGACAGCGCCTCCTCAAATACCTCTTCCATCGCCTCAACAGGCCCTGGAACTGCAGGTTCCCTCTGCGCAGTACTCCGTGCTCTGGGTATGGTTGCCCGCGCCCTTTTTACAGGGGGGTTACATGCCCGGCTCCCCATGACATGGCCGTGCGGCCGCCCTCTCATAATGCACACGGCGCAACGCGGCTCTCTAGCGGTGCACGTCGACACCTTGTGTCCCGGTTGCCCACAGCGAAAGCAAGTTTCGCTGTAATCGGCGTCCGAGGGACACCTCAGCCTAGCATGGCCCAAGCCCATGCACTTAAAGCAGCGCATGGGGCGTGGGTCGAGCACTGACACCCGCACTGACGACCAGCGCAGGAGCAGTCTTCCGGCGGAGCTCAACACCTTTGCCGCCCCGACCGGGCAGCGAACAAGGACGGAGCAAGAGCCATTAGGGCCGTCTCTAATTGTCCCAACCTTCACGCGCTCGCGCGCACATCCACCTTTGGAGGACACTGCCGAGGCTATATCTTCAGCCGTGATGTAGTCGTCCATGTCCGAGATGCGCAAGTCCGCGCACTTCTCGGGCCGGACGACTGTTGCCGCGTCGTCCACGACCTCACGGAGCCGCTCAGCCAGTCGGTCTGCTAGATTGGCGCTATCGACCCCTGGGATCTCTAGCAGCCTAGCACCGTTCTGGGCTGTGCGGGTCCGGAGCCCCTTCGTGATGCCGAGGCTCTCCAATGAGAAGGCCTCTACGGCCCGAGCCATCACCTGGGCATAGGTAACGCCACTAGCGATAGCTTCGGGCCTCAGCTGGATAGCCACAGCTGTGGACTTCGGCCTTTTCAGGTTCGTCTTTCCTCTCCTAGCCCTTTTTGGGGCTGCGGCAGGAGCAGGGGGCGCTGCTCGGCTAGTCACAGGTGCGCGGCCTGATGTGGCCAGGGCAGTCGTGGCCGTCGCCGTCTCTGTACGACGGTTTTTCCTCTTCCTCCGTTTACGGCCAGTGGCCGTCTCCCACATCTCGACATCCACAGGGGGAGCCGAGGCGGAGCTGGTGGTCTGCTGCGGTGGGTCAGAGGGATCAGCAGCGGGGGCCGCGTTAGCACGGGCTGCCCTCACCGCCGATGCGCGCGTGATCGGCGGTCCTTGCCTTGGCGCAGGGAGAGGGGGGAACTCCTCCCGTCTCCTAGGCGCTGGGGGACGTCCTCCCTCTGAAGGCCGAGCCGGCTCAGAAAGCCTAACCTCGAGCCCATCTAGACGGGAGCTTAGTGCCCCGATCGAGCTGCTAAAGGAGCGTTGCAGCTCCTGAATAGCCGTCGTCATCGTTGATAGGTCTGGAGGGGGAGGAGGGTAAGAAACCTCTGCACAAGGAGAGGAACGCCTCACCCTTGCCACTTCCTTACGCAGAGCCTCCACCTCAGACTTAAGGTCCTGCACCTCTTTGACGAGCTTGGAGTTCTGGTACTCCAAGCGTTCCGTCTCGTCCGACATACACCGCGAGGTGAGGTTGGACAGAGCCCGCTGCAGGTTTTTGGCAGCGTTATTCAGCTCCCCCTGACACGTACCTTTCAGGTTTCCAGACTTCCTGGAAACCTCGGTAATTGCCCGAGCGCACAGGATGCCCTGCTCGTGCACCTCGCCAGCGGTCATACCGTCCCTCTCTGCCGACCACGGGATGACCTTCCGCACGGCATTGGCGATCTTTACTTCGTCCTCCCTCGCGATCCGAGCGATCTCTTCCTGGTCGAGGAGCTTCTTACGCCTCAACTGCTTCGCAGTGATCTGCTCCGCCTTCTCTTGGCACGCTTGACGATCTTTGGCCAGCTGCGCCTTTGTCGCCTTGCGGAGGCCTCGCAGATCCGTGCCGAGAACGGCAGCGGATTCCTCATCCCGAATGCGGCTGTTTTTGCGGAGCTCCGCAACAGCCCTTTCTTCGGCTTCGTTTTCGGCGTCGAGCTCAGCGTCCAGGTCCGCGAGCTCTTGCCTCCGCAACTCCGCATACGCCTCCTTCAGGCCGATGCGTGTGCCGTCCCCGTTATCCTCGAGATCCTTAGGATCAGGATATACCATGGGCGAACTGTCCCTCGGTGCCGGTTTCCTCGACCGGGAAGTACCTCGACCACGACTGGAAGCACCTCGTTTTGAGGCACTCGACCTCACAGACTCCGCGCCAGAGAAGTCATCGGTGTCGATGTCCTCATCAAGCGCATGCGACCTTTTACGGCTCTCGCCAGCCACCTGTCTATCGTCCGAAACGACGGATCTGGAGTCAGACTCCGCCATCTCCTCCCACACGTCAGAAAATAAATTGGACATAGTTGTTCCCACGAGTATGAGAGCAACTAAACGTCACCCTGCGCAGTGGCCTCATGCGCAGGGAACCCTAACGACTGCCAAGGTCGGGAAGTATTGGCAGGTTTTTACGAGGTTTTTACGCCCAGAAGGGGCGCCGTCAAAACTCCTCTCAAAGCCGCTCAGAAGGAGCGGCGAGTGTGCGGCCCAGAGTGGACACGCACGTGGAGGTGCAGGGCCCAGAAGGGGCTCCCGCCTGTGTCGGGTTGTTAGCCGGCCAGTCTCACATCAAACTCCTCTCGAGGAGGAGAATGTTGAAGCTGCCCGTTGCCCAGGATGTACCACGAGGAGGTCACCCAACACACACCCCAAAGAGGGTCTCCCCCCTGAAAAGGAAGCCCATGCAAGAGCATGAACCCCCCTTTCCCCTCTGCAGTCGGCGGTGTCCCAGATAGGGACGCCACCGAGTGCTGCCGCTACCCTACCTCAAGGGCTTTTACGCGGCGCCAATACCCCTCAGGCTATCCTCTCGGGCTTTTACATGGCCATAGGCTAGTCCAGGTCGTACACCTCTGACGCCACGGACTGCCTGCGCGCTTGAGACGGACGGATCGGACTATCCGACCCCTCGTCCGTCTCTACCTCCGGAGCATCCTCACTGTCCGACCCCAGTACTCTCCCTGTACCTCTCAACGGAGAGGCATTGGGGTTAGAGGATGGAGGGGACGGCCGGTCCGAGAGCGGGGCATCTGCCTCCAGCATCTCGACCTCCTCCGTGGTCCGTCTCGGCGCGATCAGCGCTGTCGTGCGCGCTGGGGACCTGGGAGGCGTGTGACCCACGCCCATGCACTTAAAACAGCGCATAGGGCGTGAGTCGAGGAGCATTACTGGGACCCACAGCCAGCCCACCAGCAATCTCCTCGCCGCCACGATAATCTGGGCCGCCCTGACCGGGCAGCTCACCAGCACCGATGTTGTGCCGCCAGGGCCGGGTCGCCGCGCTCCCACCCTGACCCTATCCGGCGGGCATCCCCCTTTCGTGGCCACCGACTGTGCCACGTCCTCGTCGGTGACGGTATCGTCGAGGCCGGAGATATGCACGTCCGCGCATCTCTCCGGCCTGGCGATCGTCGCCACATCGGCCACCACCTCTCGCAGCCGAGCGGCCAGGCGGTCGGCGACATCCCCGCTGTTTGCGCCCGCGATTTGGAACAACCGGGCGCCCGACATGGAGATCCGGGTCGTTAGCCCGGACGTGATCCCGACGTCGGCCAAATTAATGGCCGCCTTCGCCCTCTGGATCACGGCGGCGTACGTGACGCCGCTCTCCACCGCCTCCGCCTTCAACTTTACGGAGATCGCCGTCGAGCGGGGGGGCTTCAGTCGCCTCCTCGAGGGCTCCCTCCGAGCCGCCGGGGCCGCCAGGGCCCCCTGGGGCAGGGGTGTTCTTCCGGTGGCAGGTGGTGCGCCACCAGAGCTCGCGACCGGGGCCGCTCCCGCTCTCCTCCTCCGACGCCGGGTCACTACCGACCACGGCTCCTCGCCCGCAGGTGCCGGGGCCCGGCCCACGGGCCGTTCGGGTGGGGGCACAGGCGGCGGTGCTCGTCTCGTGCTCGGCGCGGGAAGGGGCGGGAACTCCCTCCCAGGACGCGTCCTCTCGGGCACGGCGGAACCCCTCGCCTCTAGCCCGTCTAGGCGCGCGTTAATCGCGCCGAGGGAGCCGAGGAGCAGAGCTCTCAGCTCCGCGAAACCTCCCGCCTCGGACTGAGGGACAGGTGCGGCCTCCGCACGCGGGGGCGGCCTCCCGCTGAGGCCCTGCTTGAGGGCCGCTAGCTCCGCCCGCAGCTCCCCCACCTCGCCCTGCAGCTTCCTGTTGGCAAGAGCCAGCTGCGCAACCTCCTCCGATTTGCCGCACGCGCACAGCGCCGCCTCCCTCTGCGGCACCGGCGCCGTTGGGGCCGTCCTCTCTTCAGCTGTCTCGGCGGCGCGGACCTCAGCCTCGAACTGGGTCAAGGAGAAGCCCGCGGCGGCATCACGCACACGCTGCGCTTCATGGACCCCCCGCATCCTCTCCCGGAGCTCCTTCGCCTTTTTTCGGATGGCCTCTATGGTCGCCGCCGAACCACCGTGCGCCAGGGCCTTCTCTAACGACGCCTGGACGTCGCGAAGGAGCTCCCCATAGGTGGAGAGCTCCTCCGAGAGGTCCGCGTCCAGCTCGCTGCCGAGCTCCTCCCACGCCGGTCTGGGCAAGGTGTCACGCCCAGACCTGCCACGTCCTCTCCGCCCCGTACCCATCTTTGGGCTGGACCTGGACGTCCCCTCGGACCCATCCGAGGAGTCGCCCGCACTCCGCGACCTCTTCCGGGTGTCGCCGCCCCCTCCTCGCAAACGCAGGACTCCCCCTGCCTCCTCCTTCGCCTCGGTAACAAATTTGACACTCACCGACCCGGTAATCGGTGAGCGGCTGGCGCGAGCAGCGTAACATGGCGAACGGTTCTCCATTACAAATTTAACACATGGCCCATGGATACGGATCGCAGGACAAAAACAATTCTTCGTCAGACATCAAATTTTTGTTGTGGCGGCTATTAAGGGGCCGCCAGCTCCTCTTCCCCCCCCCCCCTGACGACGCCCAGAAGGGACGCCGTCCAATCTCCCCTCAAAGCCGCTCAGAAGGAGCAGCGAGTTGTGCGGCCCAAAGTAGGCACGCACAGGAGTTGCAAAGCCCAGAAGGGGCACCCGCCTTGCCAGATGTTAGCCGATTGGACCCAACCTTCTCCGAACGGAGAATGTTGGGACCACTCGTTGCCCAGGGTGCACCAACGTGGAGGTCACCTGACTCGCACCCCCACCCTCAAGAACCTTTTTTTTTTTTTTTTTTTTTTTTTTTTTTTTTTTTTTAACGAGCGGAATCTGCACCCAGACCGTCTCGACCGGGCTGTTGCAAGCCCGGGAGGTGTGTGGGGTTGGTCACCTGATGGGCTGTGACCGACCCACTAAACCGCTCGACATCCGTCTACCGCTTTTGCGGAACCCCGAGTACTCTGTGAGTCTTTCACAGTCCGCGCGGTTGCCCCCTAGGGCCCTCCAACTGAAGACGCCATACCTCCCGGATGTGAGAGGGGCGCCTTCCACCTTGAGGCTATGGCGCGGGGAGTGTGGGGAAGATGGTGACCCCCACCCCCGCGCTGGGCTACGATGGGTGCAACAACCCATGTAGCCGCCTCCGGCGACCCGTTCGTCTGCGCCGTGTAGCGACTGACAGCGGGTCGTCCTCCCTCGCCCTCTCCGCCTCCTCTTTCCGCGAGATGACATCCTCGCAGAAGGAGGCGAAGGCGTCCCACGACCTTCTGCTCGTGACCATGGCATTGGCCACGGCCGTTAACGTCAGGTCGGGTCCGAGGACAGCGAGCAGCGCCTGGCGTTCGCTGTCGAACGCCGTACAGAATGCCAACGTGTGGATAGCCGAGTCGGCCCCAGCGCCGCACTCGTGGCACTCCATCGTAGGCTCCCGACCGATTTTATGCAGGTAGCCACCGAAACAGCCGTGTCCGGTGAGGACCTGCGTGGTGCGGAAGGAGAGCCCACCCTCCTTGCGATCGACCCATTGCTCCAGGACGGGCCGAATCGCTCCGATGGTCAAGTGGCCGGCGGTTGGATGCTCCAAGCGTTGCCGCCATTGGCGCAGCGCCATCTTTTGGGCACGTTCCCGCCATCGGGACACCTGCTCGGGCATCGCTCTGCTGCCCAAGCTGCGGACCTCTGCACTCTGTTCGTAAACAGAGGCCAGGACCTCTGCCTCCAGCTCCCAGGGGGGAGTTCCCGCTATGACGCAGGCCGCCTCAAAAGACACGGTGCGGTAACCGTGTATCACCCTTAGTGCCATGGCCCGTTGGGGCCTTCTAAGAAGGATCTTGTTCTTGGCACTAAGGGCGTCCACCCACACCGGTGCTCCGTATAAGGCCATAGAGCGTACGACGCCAGTATAAAGCCGGCGCGCGCTGGAGCTAGGGTCACCAAGGTTTGGCAGCAGGTTCCCCAGCGCGTGAGCTGTTTTCACCAGCTTTGGTGATTGGCGTCGAAAATGCTCGTGGAAGAGCCACCTTCCGTCCAGATACAGCCCGAGGTATTTCATACACGGGCTGATATCTATTCGAATTCCATTGATCCGGATATGAGCATCCGGAGGCGGTTTCCTGCGTGGGCCGTGAAAAAGAAGTGCCTCTGTTTTTTCCAAGGCGACCTTTAGCCCTAACTGCTGGATTCGGCCGATCATGTGGGATACCCCAACTGTCGCCAGCCTGGCAGTCTCGGGGAACCCTTCAGCGCGAGCGGTCACAAGCGTGTCATCCGCATAGCATATCACGCGGAGACCACGTAGCATCACACCTCTGAGCGCCCAGTCATAGCCTACATTCCACAGGAGCGGCCCGAGAACCGACCCCTGTGGAACGCCGCACGACACTATTCGACTTTGCAGCCTGCCGCCCTGATCCACATACACTACCTTTCTACCTCGCAGGTAGTTGTGGATAATGCGCTGAAGGTATCCAGGTATACCGTGATACCTCAGCGCCTCGCCGATGACCTCAAAGGGCAAGCTGTTAAAAGCATTGGCGATGTCGAGCGACACCGCCAACACTACATCCCCCTGAGCCACTGCCTCCTGGGAGTGCCCCTTCACACTCAGGATGGCATCCACTGTGGACCGCGCCTCCCTAAAACCGTACTGACAAGATGCCAGGTCAGGGCCGATGTCTCTCAGGTGGCTATTAATGCGGAAAGCCAGGACGCGCTCGAATAGCTTCCCGGCCTCGTCCAGAAGAACGATGGGCCGGTAGGCTGATGGTGAATCGAGGGGTCTACCCTCTTTCCTAAGGAGAACGAGGCGTCCTGACTTCCACCTTGCGGGAAACTCACCCGCTACGAGGCACGCGTCTAGCAATGCTCTCAGACGCTCCTCCATCACCTCCTCGGTCAGCACCCAGATCTTGCCGAGGATCCCATCTGGCCCTGGAGCCGTGTTTTTGGCCTTGAGCCGCAAGAAGGCCGCACCCAACTCGCCGGTGGTTATCGGCGGCACCTGGGTGTCTTCCCCGTTTGATGTTGCCTGGGCCATCCGCGGAGGCACAAATTGAGCTCTCTCTGGAAAGAGGGCACGGACTATGGAGTCGAGCAGCGCCGGCTCAAGAGACTCAGTCAGAGGGGGGCCTATGTTACGCAGTTTACCCCGAACTGAGCGGTACGGGCGCCCCCAAGGATCCCGATTGAGACTCTCGAGCATCTCCTCCCTTGCCTGGTCTTTGGCCTGGCATATGGCGACCTTTAAGGCCTCCTTGGCCTCCTTGTAAGCGGTGTGCATTACAACGTCATCTGTCACATTTCGCCTACGCCGCCTACGGTGGTTTGTGTAGGTTCTGCGCGCAATGACGCAGTCTTCGCGTAGAGCGGCAACCTCCTGCGACCACCAATAGACCTCACGTTTGTGAGGACGCCGCCTGACACGGGGCATGGCTGCGTCACATACATCCGCCATGGACTCGGCAAACCAGTTTGCACCTTCATCCGCCTGGATCGACTGAGTGGGAGGGCGGGCAAACCACACTTGGGCGATGGCCGCCTCTATAGCCAGCTCCCGATCCAGTTTGGTGCTCGCCCAACGCGGGAACGGCGATGGACCCGTGTTACGCGGTCGGCCAGTGCTGGCACCGTTCGAGGGGGCGAGGTCGAATCTGATGTACAGATGATCCGACAATGTCTCAACCCCCTCGACAACCGTCCACCCGGACACGCGACGAGCGACGACAGGAGAAGCGAAGGACAGGTCCACGATGGACCCGCCCTGCTGTCGCACGCACGTATTTGTGCTGCCCTGGTTTAGAAGGAGCAGGCCGGATGCTATGGCCCACTCTTCCACAGCTTCGCCACGTTGACATGTGGCCGGGGAGCCCCAGGTCGTCGACTTGGCGTTAAAGTCGCCGAGGACGATTACTGGCAGGGGCGAGGCACGGTGAACCGCAGCGCCCAATTGGCCAATAAACACCTCGAACTCCGCCACGGTCTTATTTGGGGAGAAATATACCCCAATCAGGGCAAATCCTCCCCACTTAACAACGACAAAACCGGCTCCCCGTTCAAGGAAGACGAACGGAGGGACCGCGTCCGACGAACCTCCGACGATCGCCACAAGTTTTGTGGAGTCCGCCACCCAATTACCGCGGTCAGGCACGTAGTACGGCTCTGCCGCAACCGCTATACCTATCGACCACGCTGCCATTGATTGCACAAAGAGGTCTTGTGCGCCAGCAGCGTGGTTTAGGTTCGTCCCTCTCACATCCGGGAACTAGCGGCCGGTGTTTTGGCCGCTGTCCTTTTCCGCCTTGGGGATTGGCACGACTTACTGCCAATGAGATGTGACGCGGGCCGCTTCGCCTCCGCGCACATCGGGCAGTGTGGTGCCAGGGAGCACGATGCCGCTATATGGCCTGCTTTACCGCAGCGATAGCAGATATCGCTGCGGTCTATCATGGCCGTGCATCGGGCTTTGGTATGTCCCCTTTCAAGGCAGCGGTAGCATTTAAGCGGCCGCGCCTCCAGAGCCTCCACATGGGCAATGCTCCAGTCGATGTAAATACATCCCTCCTTCAGCAGAACTTTTGCCGCAGCGACTGGGCATGACACATAAAATGTGTACATGCCACCAGCACCGCGGCGCATCTGCCCGACCCTCACATGCTCGGGCGAGCATGACCCCACCTTTGCCACCTGTGCAAGGACCTGCGCTGGAGAGATGGTATCGTCCAGGTCAAATATGCGTAGGTCTGCGCACTTCACGGGCCTAGAGACTCTAGCGTCCTCACCTAGAGCGTCCCTAATCTGACGGGCCAGTAGGTCGGCTTGTTCTTCCGTGGCCGTACTCGGGAGATTGAAGATACGAGCACCCGTGATCGCCTCTCTAAAACGTACCCCCTCGATCCCCAGGTCGGCAGGATTCACAGACTCCTTTGCCTTGAGGAGGACGTTGGCATAAGTAAGTCCTCGCTCTTTTGCCTCCGGCTGCAGCGTAATGACCACTGCCGGCGAGCGAGGAGCCTTCAGCTTGGGCTTGGGCTTCCTTTTGGCCTGAGGTTTGGCCTGTGGTTTGCCCTGTTCCTTAGCCTTGGCCGCCTTCTTCCTTCGGGCTTTCCGGCCGTTGGTGACTGGAGTCCACTCTCCCTCAGCCGAGTTAGATGGACCAGGTGCCGCAGGAGTTTTGGTGGTCCGTGGGGGATTACCCTTTTTGGGTTTTCCGGAAGACGGGGCCCCCTTGCCGGGCTTGTTGCCTCCCTGAGGTGCTGCCTTAACAGCGGGAGGCTTCTCCACACGTCCCGATGAACGGGGAACGGTGGCCGGCGAGTTGTTGGTCGCCGACGCGTATGTCACCCTGGCTGCATTGGCCTTATTTTTGGCGTCCGCCGCAAGTGGCGGGCGCAGACGCGGCTCAGGAGGCAGCCTTGCCTCGATCGACTCGAGCCGCGTTGACAGCATAAAGCCAACCTGTCGCATGACCTCACCCATGAGGGTTTGGTCGACTTCGGGAAGGGGTGGGGGCTGTTGTTCTGCCCCAACCTTCGCCTTAGGCTTAGGTTTCACCACCTTCGGGTTCTTAACCGGAATAGGGACCGAGCTTGTAATTGCCGGTGGGTCCGGAACCACCTCCATATCTTCCTCCATGGACGGCACGGACATACGAAGTCTGTGGGAGGTAAAAAAAAAAAAAAAAAAAAGAAATCGTGGCCGACAAAAGATTTAGCGCCAAAGTCCTCGCTTCCTTCCTTCGCTGAGACGTGCTTCAGAGCGGCAGCAAAAACGTCATCAGGCGCAGCAGTTGCCGCCGCGAACGCAATCACCCCCACCATCCCCACACGCGGATACGGCGCACGCGGCCTCGCACACTACACCGCACACACCACCGACGATACCCCCCCTGCAACCTATACAGCACTCCACACACCGGCTTTCGCTTGGCACCCTGATGGAGTACGGAGAAGTCGGTAGCCCCGGGCTGGAGATAAAGGGAGTGGCCCAATTTATGCAGGACAATAAAGAGCGCTTGGGCATCGCTTTTTGCATGGCTCGCGCAAAAACCAATGTGGCTATATCACCGGGATTGGGGGCGCTCTTTAATGGCAGTACCACAAAGATCACCATGCGTAGGCGGGAGTACGAGGAGTTGATGAGGGCAACGGTTGAGGGGGTTGACCTGCGCCTCGTGAGGAAGCGCAACAAAGTCGTGCTCCTCATTGAGGGAGCGGGGAGTGACTCCCAAACCCACTTCGGCAAAGCAAACACCCTACTGACAGCACTAGCAAAACCTCCCGACCAAAGTAAAATGGTGCCAAGAGTCATCAGCGTGGATGCAATGCATGTAAGCTATGAGAGCGGCGGCGTCTGATCGTCTGGGCGGAGTGAGTGCCTCTTCTCTTCACGAAATAATAATTTACAAGGACAAAGGCGAGAACCTTACTCTTAACTTAACTTAAATAAAATTAAAAAAAAAAAAAAAAAAATCTTGATGAACTGTCTGCCGGAAACGGAGCGTTGATGAGAACTAGATCGTAAAAATGAGATAAACAAACATTTCATAGAAATAAAGACTGAGAGTGAAGCGTCAGCGTATGGTAGAGATATGGTAGAGAGACGGTGTTGCTCTCATCTACTGAGATTGTGAAACTTTGTGTATTTTGGTTTTTGTTGGAAAAAAAAAAAAAAAAAAAAAAAAAGGGGTTTAGAAATAGGAAACTTGTAAGTAAGAGACAGCAAAAAAAGCAATTATTACTAGTTATAAGAAAGTACTGTAAGGGAAAGGGAGTACCATAATTGAGTTTAGAAATAAGAAACTGCCACGCGGTGGACTTGAAACTTAAATACAAAATTGTAAGTAAAAGTGAAAGTAGCGATTAGGGAAATAGGTACCCAAAATGTTAAACGTGTAAATGTGTATGGGTAAAGCTGGAAAGAGCAACACCAAAAATGTCAAGTGAAAGCACAAAATGCAGACACCACAAACGTAATTTGTAATACATAGTAATAATAGATCGTAAGTACTAGAAAGTAAGTTAGAATAAGAAATATTGTAAGGCAGCAGAAATACCCGAATTGTAGAAAGGGGTGAAATTATGGGTACATTGTTGTGGCCGTGCCGGGTGTCACACAAATATTTTAATTCCTAGAGATGATAGATAAATTGAATTTTAAACACATTGAAGACATGTTTGGGGCTTCATTGTGGTACAAATAAATACTAACATAATATTGTTGTAGACGTGCAGGGGCTACAATAATTCAATTTTAAAATAATACTTATTTAGATATACACACATTGGAGACATGTATGAGGCTTCATTGTGATACAAATACATTTATGATAATATTGTCATAACAACTACGTAAATGTCAAATGATTTAATAAAACAAAAAAACAGTAGCTAAACATTTTATGTGTTATTAAATTATATCAACATAGTAACTCTAATAATAAGTATGTTATAGTTGTTGTAAGTAGATTATAAGGTATTATTTATTTAATTAAGTAACGATAATGGAGTATGTATTGTATTCTTCCCGTGGGTGTCGTAAAAGCCGACTAAGGGACCATTCCAGAGGATGGGCGGCAGCATCACTCTGAGAATAACTCGTCAACTACTGCGATCGCCAACCCGCCTGTCAAGCGTGGCGATTATGGCAAATCTCCTCATAATGCACACCACGAAACACCGGCCCCTAGTCCCCGGCGGCCCCGCTCGCGCTAGCTACGGTAGCGGCCAAGGCCAAGGCAGCAACGGGGCAGGGGGTGCTAAGAATCTCCGGCAGAGATCTGGCTACCGCCAACGACGAACTCTGGCCCTGGCAACATATAACACGCGCACGTTGCGGACTGACGAAAAGATTTTGGAACTAGATTAAAAATTTAGCAAGATACGGTGGGACATAGTTGGATTATCTGAAGTCCGAAGAGAGGGGGAGGACTTGATAATCCTCAAGTCTGGTAACTTACTCTGTTTCCGGGAGGGCGAACAACTGTCCCAAGGAGGTGTCGGGTTCATCGTCCACAAGTCCCTCGTGAAAAACGTTGTCGAGACCGGGAGTGTGTCGCCTAGGGTAGCGTACCTTATACTCAGAATAACCAAACGATATTCGTTGAAGGTCATACAGGTTTATGCTCCTACTACGACACACCCTGACGATGAGGTGGAGGCTACATATGAGGATATCTCTAGAGCCATACAAGCCTCCAAGACTCATTACACCGTTGTCACGGGAGATTTTAACGCAAAACTGAGCAAACGAAGCGGCGATGAGATGAGAGTGGGACGATTTGAGGTTGGTAATTGGAACTCACGGGGCCAACTGCTGGCGGACTTTCTGGAAACTGAGACTTTTCTTCCTTTTTCAGGAAGGCTGACACCGCAAGTGGACCTGGATGAGTCCCGATGGTGCAACAAAAAACGAGATTGACTTTATTATGTCGACGAGGAAGCAAATATTCAATGATGTCACTGTGATCAATGCGTTTAAAACTGGCAGCGATCACCGGTTGGTAAGAAGCACATTGAATATCAACGTTAAGCTGGAAAGACGTCGATTGATAAAGTCTACGCTCCGTCCTGCACCCATTCAAATCCAAAACCCAGAAAGCTTTCAGCTCGAATTGCAGCATCGCTTCGAGTGCCTAAGTGATTGCGAAAATGTGAACGAATACAGCAACAGGTTTGTGGAAACTGTCCAAACGGTTGGGTCCAAGTTTTTTAAAACCCACCGTACAAAAGGAACCAAAAAGTTCTCAGACCATTCCCTAAAACTAATGGAAGAGCGGCGCGCAATGGTTCTGCTTTCCTCAGGTGATGCGTCTCAGTTTCGGCGGCTAAATAGACAGATCTCGAAGTCTATGACTCGCGACACGCGCCAATTTAATACTAACCGTATTAAAGAGGCCATTTAGCGGAACAAAGGCTCAAAAGTGTTCGCAAGAGATCTGGGTATTGGGCAGTGCCAACTGACCACGCTGAAAACCGATGACGGCAGAACTGTCACGACCAGGTCCGATGTTATGGGAGAGGTCGAGAAGTTCTATGGGCAGCTTTACATGTGTATGTCGTGGATGTCCACGCGGCCACCTGTACAAAGCTAAAGACCCTAGAACTAAGTTAGCCCGGCACTATACCCAAGACATCCCGGACGTCAGCCTGTACCAGATTAATATGGCTCTCAAACAGCTCAAAAACGGCAGAGCACCAGGTGCTGACGGAATTTATTTATTTATTTATTTATTTATGGTACACAACACAGATTATAGCTAAAACATGAATAGGGTACGTATTAGTATATAAAGTATTTTGCTAAACTACAATCCAATAATGTGTGCACACATCATGACTATAAAGATGTGCTTTATGTTATAATTTATAATTTAAACAAACAAATTAAGTTTATTATATAAAAATTAAGTTGTATAGGAAGGTTTAAGGAAACTTTTAAGCAATTCTGGAATCCTGCAAGACTTAGACGAAATATATCTACACTTAAATTATTATTAATGAGGTCATTATATAGGCGGCACGTGCGCACTATAGGATTAAAGAAAGATGTGTTGTTTTTGCAGACTTGAAGTACGAAAGTGTGCGGATCGTTATCACGTGACCGAAATTTTATTTTAAAATTTAAAAGAGCTAGTAAATTAGAAGAATCTATGTGGGAGTGGACAATTTTGTGTAAGCACGAAAACGCAGTGTAATTGTTGAATTACGGCCGAGCTTCTGAAAGCAGGCGGAAGAACGGTACTCGTACCTCTTCAGAAGCTATTTAATTCCTTCGTACTAGGGGGCAGAACGCCAGAGACGTGGCACGAAGGTATGGTGGTACTGTTCTTCAAAAAGGGCGACAAAACCCTGCTGAAGAACTACAGGCCCATCTCACTTCTAAGTCACGTCTACAAGCTGTTTTCGAGAGTCATAACGAATCGTCTCGCACGCAGGTTTGATGACTTCCAGCCTATCGAACAAGCCGGTTTCCGAAAAGGCTTCAGCACCATAGACCACATACATACGCTGCGGCAGGTTATACAGAAGACCGAGGAGTATAACCAGCTTCTTTGCTTAGCGTTTGTGGACTATGAAAAAGCCTTCGATTCGATTGAAACATGGGCCGTGCTACAGTCTCTCCAGCGGTGCTAAATTGACTACCGGTACATCGAAGTGTTGAAGCGTTTGTGTGAAAGCGCCACTATGTCAGTCCGTCTTCAGGACCAGAACTCGAAACCTATCCAGTTGCAGCGAGGAGTAAGATAGGGAGATATGATATCTCCGAAACTGTTCACTGCTGCACTGGAAGATGTTTTCAAGCTTCTGGACTGGAAAGGACTCGGCATCAACGTCAACGGCGTATACATAACTCACCTTTGATTTGCTGACGATATAGTGGTCATGGCTGAGATTCTGGAAGCCTCGGCAACAGAGTCTCAACAATTGGGTCTTAAAATGAACATGGAGAAGACGAAAGTTATGTCGAACTCACGTGTCGTACCCACTCCTCTGAAAGTTGAGGACTCTGCCCTTGAAGTTGTGGACGATTATGTTTACCTGGGACAAGCGGTCCAGCTAGGTAGGTCCAATTTCAGCAAAGAGGTCAATCGTCGAATCCATTTAGGCTGGGCAGCGTTCGGTAAGCTACGAAATATCTTTACGTCCAATATACCGCAGTGTCTCAAGACGAAAGTCTTTGACCAGTGTGTGTTGCCAGTGATGACATACGGGACTGAGACGTGGTCGCTCACTATGGGCCTCATAAAAAGGCTCAAGGTCACTCAAAGAGCAATGGAGAGGGCTATGCTCGGGGTTTCTCTGCGTGATCGAATCAGAAATGAGGAGATCCGCAGAAGAACAAAGGTAACCGACATCGCCCGAAGAGTTGCTAAGCTCAAGTGGCAGTGGGCAGGTCACATTGCTCGCAGGACTGATGGCCGCTGGGGCGGGATAGTCCTGGAGTGGCGACCGCGTACCGGAAAGCGCAGTGTAGGCAGGCTTCCAACCAGGTGGACCGACGATCTGGTGAAGGTCGCGGGAAGCCGCTGGATGCGAGCAGCACAAAGCCGGTCGTTGTGCAGATCCTTGAGGGAGGCCTTGTCCAGCAGTGGACATCTTTTGGCTGAGATGATGATGATGATGATGATGAATGGAGTATGTTAAATGAGGCTAAGCAATGAGATTCTTATGTTACTAAATCTAATCAATCTTTATTTCGTAAATGTTGTATAACATTAATTAATATAGTACAGTCTGATGTTACAAAGGATTATAAAGTACAAATGAATAAAAAAAATGTTATGATAGGCTTCATTCACCGCCTATGTATAGTCACTAGCAGTGTACCTTCCCAATGATGCTCTGAACTATATTTTTTATATTTTGCTTTTGTTTTCACGAGACCTGAAATTGTCAGGAAAGGCCACTGTTAGCGTTCATAATAACTCTACTATGTTTTAATTTATATTGATATAAGATTGTCTATTGACTCCATAATAATTATTAGTGAGTTGACTTTATTTTAACCACCACGTGTGTCAATGAGACTCAATTCATTCGTTCAATTCACTCGCTGCTTCTTCATTATTAATTATGGAGTCAAGTGAGCGTTGTGTGATTGACTCTCGAAGAGAATAGACGTTTTCAACATTATACTGGAGTTTGTGAATTTAGTACTGGAATAAACGACTATAAGCAACAGTTGAAGTTATTATTTATCTACCTGACTTTTATACTTATGTTAACATAAAAGTCGTTTATCGTAATGGCAATCCGTAGTATTATTATACTTTATGATGGCAATCCTAGAACGATCATGTAGTCAGTCCCATTATGAACAATCTTTTTCAAGTAAGTTGCATTTTTATAAAGATATCACGTCTAATAAGTTTAAATTAGCTTATCGTTAAAGCCTCAGATAGCTTCTGTGATAAGTCATCAGATAGCTTATTTTGTCAGCCTAAAATTGCATTTTTGACAAGTCTCAGATAGTTTATCTAATAAACCTCAGATAGCCTATCAGGTAAGTCTAAGTTAGGTTTTTCATAGTATATAGGTAAAAAAACAACATCAATTAATTTATATTTTATTTTATAAAATAGTATTACAAACATAGATAACGGTAAAAATAGCAGTACAACGAGATTTCGTTACATGGCACATCCTAATTTTTAAAAAACCTGACAAGTGCGAGTCGGACTAGCCCACCGAGGGTTCCGTACAAAATTACAAAATTAATAACCCTCCTTCTGACGCAGTCGGGTAAAAAAAGGACTAAGTAGGTACGCATAACAGGGTCCCTACTACATACACCGAAGTTAGTAGGTACCTACACTTATAAAAGAGGGATAAGGTATTTCTTTTTTCATTCTTCGTCATAAATCAAAAACATCATAAAAATAATTAAAAATCTGTTTATGCTTGTGCAAATAAAGCCCCTTCATACGATACACCACATGACACGGTTAACTTACTTCAAAATGTGGACCCCCGTTCCTTGCATAAAGACCCTGTTCTTTTGTGATTTAATTAAATATGTATAGCTTTCAGATATTTACCTGTACTCGTAGTATAAGACGATATTACTTGCCAAACTTCACAGTTCTAGGTCAACGGCAAGTACCTACTCTATGAATTTTAATTCCCTTGAGAGTGTCGAAATATACGTTTTTTGCGACATTTTTGAGGTACGGAACCCTAAAAATGTAAATAAAACTACATCTCGAATGTGATTTTTGCGTAAAATGGCCAATTATGGCATTCTTAATCTCAGAAACAAAAATCCATTAACAATTTTGACTTATTGAATAGCGTAGAATAGCTATTGGCATAGTTCGTAGCGGCCTCGCTTTTTGTAAATTTTGTTTAACTTTTTAATTAAACCCAAAATTGCAGAGAAAATTTTTCATAAAATGCTCGAAGGCACTTTATTGAGCTCCTAGATTGAACTACTGTTCTAAACAAATGAAATAAATAAAAATAGAATGTTATCTCTTGTATAGTCGTATAGCTTGTAGCGGCCCCGGAATTTTTAGATATCATTGATTTTTTATAGAAAAAAAATCTTATTCTAAACATAAGGTCTGTGTTCTAAACCATAAAACTTCGAAAATCGCTTTAAGTTAACTGTGAATTTTACCTATCTACGATAATACATATTATTGAGCAAAATTTATACCAGAATAATTGTTTTCATGAGGAATAAAGATTTTATAATTTTAAGCATAAATTTATTATCCTATTTCGATAAAAAGATTAATTACAACTGA
Source organism: Eudonia lacustrata (assembly GCA_947562085.1). Taxonomy (NCBI): domain Eukaryota; kingdom Metazoa; phylum Arthropoda; class Insecta; order Lepidoptera; family Crambidae; genus Eudonia; species Eudonia lacustrata. The sequence continues at coordinate 163,124 of OX387328.1, forward strand.
AAAAATTACTACAAAATGTGATGCGCCGCCGCCGGCGGGGGCCGCCCGAACGATATCCATTCTCGCAGAGTGGAGATTTGTAATAGGGCTCTTAATAAAGCTATTTATTCAACTGGAGTTAATAGAGCCCAAAGAATGTATTTACATAAGTATGTGTATTATCCAAACCAAGTGCATTGAGAATGTTAAGAGTTGTTTGTGTTGCGATCACTATCAACTTTTAAACAATTCAAAAGTAGAAAAATGTCGTAATTAAACCAAATATTTAAAAAAATATATAATCTTTAGATGTCATTACAATTAAATATTTTTAGGTAATAATTGTAATGATTTCTTAATTTTAAGACATCTTTATAACTAAATTAAATATAAATGTAATAACAAATTATTTTAACATTCGCATTCCAAGTCAAGGAAATAATAAGTTTATTTTTCTGTACACGTTTCTACTAAATAAATAATTAAATGTATATAATATTTATTTAACAATACATACGTACATCCAAATATTTTAATTATTTATTTTATTTAGGACTATTATCAAGGTTTGTATCAATACATCATTAAATGAATATAACCATTTTTTTTAACTTAACACACATTTACTTAAAGATAGCCACAGCATTTACCACTCTTAAGCAAATAACTTATTAAGACTATTTTTTTCATAGTTTGCACGGCAAATGACTCCACTCCATCTAATGTTAACTGGAAATAGAGTTCAGATGGGATGACAACTGGTGCAGCAAGAAAACATCGCAGCCTCAGACACCCTCACCCTGCCGTTCCACAAGGTACCTCTTCACGTCCCGTTTGAAGGACCATGTCACATAGGAAGGAGGGAACCAGTGTGCGATAAGAGTCACCTAATTTGTTTGTGCGCGATGGAATGTTCGAGATAGTACAGCAATAACTCGGGAGAGCAGCACGCGTACCTACTCTTATGGAGGAAGTGAGAAGGTTTGATGAGGCCAAAGAGTTGTTCAGAGCACTCGACGGGGTATAAGCGGTAGAAGACGCTGAATAACGCTATATAAAAGTTAAGGTAAGTTAAGAAGTTAAAATGCTTGACCAATAAATCATTTTTCTTTTTTTCTTTCTTCATTTATAACTACGCCCTATTGCAGGGGTTCGAGAATATTAGTGGCCTCTGCATTGCCGATAATACGTATAGCGCGACAAGTGCAATCTGTTCAAAGCATCGAGACGATTTTCTGCGGAAACGTCCTAGAGGTGCAAGCAACACTCCACGCAAGACCGCACTGTGTCTTGTATAAAAGGCACAAGGCACAACTGATCATGCGTAAAGATGTTCAGAACACCGAGTTTACCGAGTAAAGCCGTTTTAACCACGGCTTCGATATAGTCTCTGGTCCAGATAGCATCGAATCTCCATACCGAGCATAGTGTTACTACTCTGCAGGCCTAGAGATGTACCCTGAAGAGAGGGAAGGGGAAGGAATGGCTACTTTTTTGCTGTAAACGCGCACATTTGTCTTCTCCTGGCATTGAACTCAACAAGATTATTGGGTCCCCATGTCCTGATTGAGTTCAATGACAAGATTCACTCGTTTCACTTCAGTATCGACTCACCCAGCCGCAAGGTGACCGTTTTATTCACCAAGCACTGATTACTTAGTCATACTTTTTTGATGACTATTATATTACACTAGCGGCCGTTCGCGGGTTCACCCGCGTGGTTCCCGTTTTCGTGGGAATATCAGGATAAAAAGTATCCTATGTGTTAATCCGGGTTATAAACTATCTGTATGCCGAATTTCATTCAAATCCATTCAGTAGTTTTTACGTGAAAGAGTAACAAACATCCATCCATATTTACAAACTTTCGCGTTTATAATATTAGTAGGATTAACATTATATTTTAATTTTTAATTAACTTTATATTTTAAAAACATTTTTTAAATTACATCTTTATACATCAGCACGGCTCGGCGCGGCGTCATTAATGATTAATGGTAAATAAAAGTGTTGTTAGTGGTTAGCTTAATCGTAGTCCTGATCATCGTCAACGGCTTGGCGACCCGCGGCGGCGGGGGCAGGGCCGGGGGCGGGGGCGCTCGTGGCGGGGGTGTCTCGCAGTACATCGTCACGCTCGAGGCGCGGGTACGAGGGCAGCGTGAGCACGCCGCACGTGTTGGAGGGCCCGTGCACGCGGATGAAGCCGCCGTCGCCCCACGCCGCAGACCATGAGTTCTTCAGGATGAAGTGCGGCTCACCCTTGTGCTCGCCCCAGCCGACCGCCAGCACTGCGTGCTTCAGCTTTCCTTTTGTTTTCGCACTATAAAAAAGTTTACTATAAATATTTTAACCCTTAATCATGCGCATGGGGTAAAGACGATTTCAAATCGAAAAAATCCAAGGTTTGAGTATTTGTACCGCTCGCGCTCTTTTAAGGGTTAAAATATAATAGAATCCATTTTATTATTATAAAGTTGTTATTGCTTACCAGCGGTCGTCGTAGAAAACTCCCGATTTATAAGTCTGGAAACTCTTCAACAAGGCGTCGATAATCACCACGCTGGGGGCGTGCCTGCGGATCGCCACCTAGCGGTGCGTCAAGGTCATTTTATTAAGTGAATTGCTAGTGAAGAGATGATATTCATCAGCGAGTGTCGTGGCGCAGTACCTTAAGCGCCGGGACGCTGTGCTGGGTGACGTTGACGTGCGCGCTGATCTGCGTGACGGGCGGCACGCGCTTGTCCTGGCACTGCAGCACCTGCGGCCAACCCTCATGTTCATATATGTCATACTAAACGCACAACAATCCAATATGTGACCACTAAGCAAACATATTAGTACCTTCGCCTGGTACGGTATGTACTCGTCCAGGGCAGGCAAGCCTCGATCCTGGACGTAGTCATAGGCGTGGCTAGGCCAAGTGCCACCGCAACCCCGGCCGCCGTACCTGTACAAAATAAGGTGTAAGTTAGAGAATGATAACATTAATATCGTCTGGTATGGCGCAGCATGAAGTGCGGTATTCATGTTAAAAATAAATAATATCATGTAACATAGAATAAGTTAATACTATCACATTATGAGTCTTGGTCACTTTAATTAATAAATATTCTATGCTATATTCTATTAATGACAAAATATGAGGAAACGAGAAGAATATAATACGTACGGTTGAGCGCAGTCGACGAGGCACTGCTCGCTGAGCGCGACGAGCCGGCGCGTCTTGCGGAACAGCGCGCCCTCCACCGCGCCCGCCACCGCGAACGCCCAGCACGACGAGCACGACCCCTGGTCTGGACACGACAGATGGTTAGTTCAAATGTTGTTGCCAATACAGAGTCACTTTCGAGCCTCCATATAGACTACGGATATACATATAGTGTGGTGGAGATGGTGATTAATAGTGATAATGTTTGACATTTATCAGGTGCTGAGTTCGTCAATGCAATACAAAGTGCACAGGTACTGAGTATAACTAAAGAAGTAAGCGGTTACATCTGACAGGCGTGACGCCGCCGCGCTCGCGCCAGTCGAACTGGTCGGGCAGGCCGTCGGCCAGCGCGCGTAGCGAGCCGCGCGCGTGCGGGAACTCCTCCGCCGGGAAGTGCTCGTCGTCCAGCACCACGCCCAGCAGCGCCGCCAGCTCCACGTCCAGTCGGTCCGACAGGAAGTTGAGCGCCATCTTGAACGTCGCGCCCAGGCGGTTGCCCGCTGACACGAAGCGGCTCGTCTGTGTGAACAGGTTCTTGCGCACCGCTTCCTCGGTGTTGTCTACATAATTACGCTCGAACTCTGACACATACCTGTTATGTGACGAAAGATATTATTTAGTAATATATTCAGGGCTCAATTAGACTTCCATCATTACATGAAGAGGTACATTTTTGTAAAAAGTTGTTTGTTATGCATTTATTACACAGCTTACTTTTGGAACATGAGGTCATGGCGCGGGTCGTGCTGCGTCATAGTGAATTCCCGCAGCGGCTCCACCACCGCCATGTCGTCGGTCTCCTCCACTGAGCCGCACGCGGTATCTGACATATTCAGATAAAAATCACGTAAATATTGTTAGATTATAAATAAGTTATATAACATAATCTGGAAAAGGAAATTGTAGGCAGTCGATGCCCCAAGTTACACGATATAAAAATGTGTAGTCGGCACCTACCAAGGTTGAGCTGGAAGAGGCTGGCGTCAGGCTGGTGGTCGTGCACCTCGTGGTAGCGGTGCTCGTACCGGTCGCAGTCGGTGCCCAGCACGGAGCTGTCCACGGTCACTGCGTACCTGCGCGCATGCATACGAGTTGACATTTAACATATTGTGGCTAAAAGATCTACAAACGATTCATAGTTTCATTACCTATCAAGTAACAAGAGCTCCTAAGAATTTTGCAGGTTGAGTGTTTAAAGGTTGGCTTACGACATCGGAACAGCGGAGTCGTTGTGGCCGCGCTTCAGCAGCAGCTCGTGGCGGACTACACGCGCCTCCCCCCGCGCCGCGCCCGCCTCCCCCGCGCGCCCCGCCTCCGTGTGCTGCCATCGCTCAGCTAACACCTCGCCCATTTGGATGAAGCCTGGCACGACATTTAAATATCAGTAAACATATTGAATAAGATGGTGAACCAAATCTACAGCGAGCCTAAAAGCTGAAGATACCACCAAAAACATTAGACTGGGTTCAAATCCTAGAGGAGATCTTACATATTATTTGACTTGGTGAAAAATAAGTTTGTTGCCATAGCTATTAGGCCTCAGTGTTAAGGATTCCTGGTAAAATGCGCTTCCATTTTCGGCCTTATTATTTCCTAACATCAGGTGAGCTAAGCCAAGCACTTCCTCGTTGTGAAATGAAAAAATAGTTTTTACCGCCAAAGGAGAAGGGCTGCATATCTGGCAGCACTGGCGGCGCGCGGTCCGCCGCTGACGCCGACCGCGGCCGCATCACCGCGCAGCGCGACACGTCCTTGTCGCCGGTGCGGTCCACACTCATCTGCAAGCAAGCGTGCCGATCAGCTGGTTCAAAATTCAAAAAAAGTTCAAAAATTCATTTAATTTGTAAAACACAGGTATGATCTGCGGTCTTACACAATCAAATCAGAGCCTTTGGTCTGGGACTTGGCTGCAACGGGAGGATGGGTAGATGCAATGGAAGTTTTAAATGAAATGACACTTACAGCAACTCGATGAACTTGGCCTGACTTCATCGTGCGGTAGGTACTGGTCACTCCGTCGTTAAGGTCCACACGAGCGTCACCAGTCGTGGGGTCCCACCTGGATAGAGAAACGATTTTATGCTCTAATTTTAAATTAACATAACACGACACAAAACAATTCATATAAAGATATTTTTTGACGTATTTTTATGTTTTTTTTTTTTATTAATTTGAGCTGTGTAGTGGATATGGGTCTCACCAAGCGGTATAGGGTTCAGTGTAATCAGCGCGATGCACGGTCAGCTCTCCGCGCACTGCAAGTGGGCGGTCGAAGCGGGGGCGCGGAGGATCGCCGAGTGGGGGAGGGGGCAGCGCATGGTCCGACCCGTGCTGGACGGGGGGGGATGATACATGCGTGGGCGCGAGGGCTGGGGTGGGGGCTGGGACGGGGGCGGGGTCGGGGTCGGCGTATCGGCGGTCGCGCACAAGCACCGCCGGCAACTGCGGCGCGTGCGGCTGCTGAGCGCGGAACACCTGCACCAGCACGCTGGAGCTCACCGGCTCACCTGGCACATTAGTTGATAGTTATTTATACTAAAATAACAAATTTATTGTTCCAGATATATAACAGATATTCGACATGACATCATTTACATAATGATTATAACTTACATCACACTGATCAAAAATTAATTTAATTCACCTTTACTTAGCAAGTGGTGAAGTAGGTTTTAAATATAAACGAACACTAACAAACTAACCTTCATTCATAGTAGGTGGAGGGAGGGCCGCGACTGGAGCTCGATATGCGAAGGGGGCTGGCTGGCGCGCGCGAGCGGGGGCGGGGCGGCGCGGCGGGGCAGGGCGCTGCGACTCGGGCTCGTCGTAGTAGTCGTCGTTGTAGGCGGGTGAGCCGCGCCTCGGGACCTCCGCGGCGGGGCGGCGGGGCTCGTCGTACGCGGGGCGGCGAGGTTCATCGTACGAGGGGCGGCGGAGCTCGTCGTAAGTCGGGCTTTGGGGGTTATTGTAACTGGGGCGGCGTGGTTCGTCGTAAGTGGGGCGGCGGGACTCATCGTGATTGGCCGGCCGGCGTGGCGCATCCAAGGGATCTGGCTTCCGTGGCTCATCGTATGCTCCTCGCCGGTATTCGTCGTATGGACGCTGCGGAGGCGGCCTTGGTTGCCTGTCGCCTTCGCGCTGATTGGTCTGGTCTTGGTTTGCGGAGCACTCTTCAAAATATATGAATAATTATTAGACTTCTTTGAGGGCTTCTTAACTACTTCTAATTGATGAGTGCAGCTACACACCTGCTCGGTCGCTGTACACCGGCACGGGTATCGGCAGCAGCAGCACGGGCACCGAGGAGGGCTGGCCGCCGCCAGGGCCGCCAGCTGTGACACATCACAAAATATCATTGTCGTAAAATTAGCGAAACCAAATTGTTCGGTTGCTTACGTCATTACGAAAAACAAATTTTCTTACCAACTGGCAAATCTACCTTGAGCGTGCCTTTAGGCCAGCTCGGGAGATTGTTGCTGGCAAATTTGGCTCCACTGGCGTATTCTGGAACGACACATATTATTAAACATTTACGAGTAACTAAAACAAAATAGTGTGCTACTGCCTTTAAGTACTTACTACATTACCGGTCACCACAGACGTGATTATAAAGTATTGTTGTAGCAGATTAGCTGACCTGTCTTAGGTAAGCATGAAGAATTAAAAATTATAGATAACCCTTTCAGTAAGATAATTAATTAATTTGAAAAAAGTGTTGAAAAAATTTCCACGTGCGGGATTCGAACCCTCGCCCATGCCGGGTCAGGTACACTACTAACTATTCTGTCGTGGCTCTGTCCAACCCGCCGAAATTAATCAACACCATCTTACTTTTACTTTGTAAGCCAAATGAGCCTTATTCAATGTCGACAACTACGTCATCAACATCCGTTCTTAATATTTTTAAAGATGATGATGTTCGCAACAAGCATATAATTATATTTATAACCATAACTATACAGGGCGTCCCACGGCCATGCCACATGGAGGGAAAGTACCTTAATTATTGTATATGGAACACTTTACTGAAAGAAGACTTTATTTTAATTTTTAAAACAATTTTAACTGCATTCATACATTTTTAAATAATTGCCTGGTTCAATCGGGAATCGAACCCGGTACACGAGAAAAAAATCATTCTGTAGTTTTATCATACCGACCGGAATGCTTCATCATAAGGATTATTTTTTGCTAATAAACATAGCATCAGAAATAAAAGGAAGACCATGAATTTTGGCATTTTTAATTCAAAATTAATCAATTTAATTTATCAAATGGTCAAAATGAGTCCCATTCTGTTGAATACAAAGTCGTACTTTTTTGATTATTTCACTCCCTGACGCTTTTTTGATCATGTTATGGTGAATATTTAGAATAATACGTCTAAGTTCTGTTTGTACCTCGTGGAGACTTTCATACCGGTTCTTATAAACTAAATTTCTTACATTTAAATTTTACATTTGAATTAAAAATGTCAAAATTCATGGTCTTCTTTTTATTTCTGATGCTATGTTTGTTAGCAAAAAATAATCCTTATGATGAAGCCTTCCGATCGGTATGATAAAACTACAGAATGATTTTTTCTCGTGTACCGGGTTCGATTCCCGGTTGAACCAGGCAATTTTTTTTAAATGTATGAATGCAGTTAACTGTTTAACTCTGCCATTGCCGATCCCAAGCCCGGATGAAAAAAGAGGAGGGTTTGCCTGGAGAAGAACTACCCTGCTGTAAAAGTTTCAACGCCGAGCCTCAGGCGGCGGTTAACTAACCTGAGTTTACACGCATCCTCGCGTGGTTTGGCTCACAATAGCCGTGAGGTCCTTAATTACCTCTAAAAGATTGCCGTGGAAGGAAGTGGGTGCCCACCACGCGTACAGACCCAAGAAAACCCCTCAATGGAAAGTACAAATAAGAGAGAGCGATATCAGTGGACGACCCGACTAACAATCGGCGCCATTTGGTTACCGGGCCGGATGGTGTGAAATTGGCTACCGAAGCTGCTTCTGAGACGGACCACCGGGTCTTAGTTAGTGGGAATACTACTGGTGGATCTAAAAGGAATATCTCAATCCGTGATCAACGACGGATTGCAACATGGAATGTCCGCGGACTACTGGCTCCGGGTAAATTGGACATTGTGGAAAAAGAAGCCGACGCGCACAAATTGACCTTATTGGGAATAACTGAGACGCATATGAGAAGCCAAGGACACCAAAAAACCTCTAACGGGAACACCTTATACTTCTCAGGCCCCACTGACACCAGCACAAATGGAGTTGCTATATGGGTGACACAACACCTGAACAACCATGTGATAGGCTACAATCCGGTTAGTGACAGAATTATGACTCTCAGACTGAACACACGCCCCTGTACTTTAAACATCGTCGTAGTATACGCCCCAACATCAGCTGCGAAGGATGATGTCATAGATGACTTTTACACCTTGCTGGAATCACCACTTTCCAAAATACCAAATCGAGAGATAACTTTAATGATTGGTGACTGGAATGCAAAAGTGGGCAGCACAACCTTGGACGATCATATAAGAGATACGGTTGGGAAATATGGGCTTGGTGATAGAAACGAGCGGGGAGCGAGACTGCTGGAATTCTGTATTAACAGAAATATGACGTTAATGAACACCTGCTTTCAACATCATCCAAGACATCTTTATACATGGAAGTCGCCTGGGGACCGATATCGCAATCAAATTGATTACGTCATTATCAATAACCGTTGGAGAAGCTCGATTTCCAACGTGAAAACATACCCTGGCGCAGATTGCGGATCCGACCACTGTCTTCTTGTAACCAAATTTGCTCTACGTCTAAAAGCAGTTAAGAAAGGCTTGCCGTTAAGACCACGTACTCTAGAACCGTCCGAAAAGGCAGCATTTTGTAACGATTTCAGCAACGCAATAATGAAACAACCCCCACCCGCAAACGCGAATGTAGATGATCAGTGGAATCATCTTAAAGACCTCATATGGAAGACAGTTGATAAAGTCACGAAAGGCCGTCCGCCATCCAATCGCAGACAAACGTGGCTCTCCGCGGACACCTGGACCAAAATTTAAGAGCGGAAAGATCTGAAAATATCAGGATTAACCAACCAAGAAGATCGTGATACATATTTGGAGCTGAGCAGAATAATACAACAACTATGCCGTCGCGACAAAAACAACTTTGTTGAGAACATCTGCCAGGAAATTGAAGACCACGCGCTGAAAATACAAAGTTCAAATCTTTTCAAGAAAGTCAAGCTCCTCTCGAAAAAGAACAAACCTAAAGCGTGGGTGGTTGAAGAAGAGAATGGAGCCCGACTTCAAGATGGATGCTATTGCAGAAAGATGGCGCAAATACTGCGAGGATCTCTACAAGAATCCTTACGCTCTTGCAGAGCCGTGCGGACCAATGGAATGGGACAACATAATTCTAGAACCTCCCATACTTTTATCCGAAGTTACAGCCGCAATCTCTGCGCTTAAAGACAGAAAAGCGCCCGGGCCGGACCAGTTAACAGCTGAGATTATAAAGGCAATGGGAGCGGCTGGAGCAAATGCGATACACAAAATATGCGACAGTATCTGGCATACGGGTGCGTGGCCTGGCGACTGGGCGAAATCAATCATTCTTCCTCTACACAAAAAAGGCTCAACTCTGAAATGTGAAAACTACAGAACGCTAGCCCTTGTATCACATGCCAGTAAGGTTTTGTTACACATCATCAACAACAGAATTCGATATTTTCTTGACTGGCAAATACCGCAGGAACAGGCTGGTTTCGTCAAAGGCAAGGGGACTCGCGAACAAATCTTAAATGTCCGCCAACTGATCGAAAAGCCCTACGAATTTACCACTTCTGTGATCTTGTGTTTTATTGATTACAGCAAAGCCTTTGACTGTGTAATTTGGTCAACCCTGTGGAAAGTACTAAAAGAACTTGGAGTACCTAATCATCTAGTGGCACTGATTCAATCTCTCTACCGTAACAATCAGGGTGTTGTAAAGGTCGATAGAGGATCTTCGGAACCTTTCATGTTTGGGAAAGGTGTAAGGCGGGGTTGCATCCTGTCACCCATTCTGTTCAACGTATACGGAGATTGCATCATCAGGCGAACTTTTGAAAACTGGGAGGGTGGCGTCACCATAGATGGCACTAAAATTACAAATCTCCGATACGCCGATGATCAAATTCAAATTCAAATTCAAAAATCATTTATTCAGTTTAGGCTACAAGTAGCTCTTATGAATGTCGCTATGCCATCGGTTCGTAAGTCTACTCTGGGCGGGAGATCTTGCACTGAGAAGAACCGGCAAGAAACTCAGCAAGTGTCCAGCTCTTTTCTCCCTTACAGCGTCAAAAAAAATAAAAATTGAAAAATGCCCTATCATAGCAGGACACTTTCCATTACAAATAAACACAAAAAAATATAGAAGACAACCACAACATGTAAAAAAAAAAATAAACAAATCTAATATATCAAATTTACATCTGGTATAAGTTAAATTTCCACAATGTCATACAGTACCACTACAGTACTCTAATAAAAGTCAAAAATTGTTTAAGAAAAACAAAGTCAAACTATAGTAATTAATACTAACAATAAGATAAGTATGCAAGAGCAGACCAGCCTCCACAGGCGGCACCCGTTCACGAGTATGACATATGAATCAGCCATCGCTTCGCTCAACCATATTTTAGGGAACGTAACGACCCGACGCACACGCCACCACCGCAGAGACAATAAAGAGAGCATGACACACTCAAGATACTTTAAATAAAAACTTAATGATCTATTTAACGCAACGCTGTTTGTTATCTGTAGGACACTGTTCAAAACTATCATATCAGTATAAAAATTATATAAATTAATTTTACTATGTATATTGATACAAATAGAGTATAATGTGTTTTTTATTACAACCAGGCTGTTTTATCATCTAATTATTCTTTGACTTTAATAATAACCTTTTATAAAAAAGTGTAACTACTTACAATGTGAAATAACATGTGCAGGCGAGCAGACTAAGATGACCACACATTCTTATCATTAAAATAATCATCAATTTTATAGTAACCTTTTTTCATTAGACCTTGTTTTATTTCTGTCTTAAACTTGTGTAGTGGCAATTCTGTTAGAGTGAAAGGCACTTTATTGTATATTTTTATACATTTCCCAACAAATGAATTACCAACTTTATTGAGTCTAAGTTTTGGAACAGCAAGTTTGTTTTTATTTCTTGTGTTAAAATTATGGGTATTACTTTTTTTTTCGAATTTATCTAAGTTTTTATAAACATAAATGATATTTTCATAAATATACTGTGAAGCTACAGTTAAAATATTAATCTGCTTAAATAACTCTCTCAGCGTATCACAGGGCTTAAGGCTATAAATAGCTCGAATGGCTCTTTTCTGTAAAACAAAAATGGTTTCAATGTCAGCCGCTGAGCCCCACAATAAAATACCATACGACATGACGCTGTGAAAGTAACTAAAGTAAACCAATCTTGCCGTTTCTACATCAGTAAGTGACCTCATTTTTTAACCGCATAGGCAGCTGAGCTAAGTCTTCCTGCCAGGGCAGCAATATGAGAACCCCATTGTAATTTATGATCTAAGGTAATACCCAGAAAAACTGTCGAGTTAACTATTTCAACTATTTCATCGTTCATAGTGATACTGGTATTAACCTGCTTCACATTGGGCATCGTGAATTTCACACATTTAGTTTTTTTTGCATTAAGCAGCAGGTTATTAGTGGTAAACCAATGTAATATTTGAGAGAGAGTATTACTTACGTCGTCAAATATTGCTCTATGTCTATCAACTTTAAAAATCAATGAGGTGTCATCAGCAAATAATACTATCTCACAAAGATCTTCGGTGTAGTAAGGTAGATCATTTACATAAATGAGAAATAAAAGAGGTCCTAATATTGAACCCTGGGGCACCCCCATAAGTAATGGGGCGCCAGAAGAATCAGTACCGTTAATATTAACTTTTTGAACTCTGCCAGTGAGGTATGATTTCAATAAGGTAAGTGAGTTGTCTGAGACACCATAATGTTCCATTTTTAATAATAAAGTATCGTGATCGACACAGTCGAAAGCTTTCGATAAATCACAAAAGATACCTATCGCATCCTGTTTCTGCTCCCATGCATCGAAAATATGCTTAATGAGTGCAACTCATGCGTCGGTTGTATTTCTACCTTTAGTGAAACCGAATTGTTTGTTATGAAGTAACTGGTTATCTGTAAAATGTGACAGCAATTGATTAAAAATAACTTTTTCAAAAATTTTACTAAGAGCCGGTAGTATGGATATAGGCCGAAAATTAGATGGGTCACTTTTATCGCCTGTTTTAAATAACGGTATAATTTTACTGTATTTCATTAAATCTGGAAATACACATTCATCAACGCATTTATTAAATATTATTGCTAAATTAGACGCGATAGAAGATATTATAGATTTTAATATATCAGTGGAGATACCCCAAAGATCCTCAGTCTTTTTTATATTAAGTTATCTAAAAGCTTTTATTATTATATCAGAATCAATATAGTGAAAATTGAATCGAATATTACATATTTTTACACTCGATACAAGAAGAGACTGGGCAAGATGTTTACAAGAATTTAATTTATTTGATGTAATGAGTGGAATTTTTGAGAAAAATGTTTCAAACGCGCCTGCCACTTCCGTATCACCATTGATATAAGCATTATCGACTTTGAGTTCAAGTATACGATCACGAGACCTTACTTTACAAGTTTCTTTATTAATGACGTTCCAAGTGGCTTTTATTTTATTTTTTGAATTCACAATCTTTGCCCGAATGTAGTTGGCCTTTGCTATGGAACAAACTTTTTTGAACATTTTTGAATAATTTTTAACATATTCAATTACACTTGGATCCTTAGAGTTTGCCTTTATATCATATAATTGATACAATCTATTTCTACTCCTGTAGATGCCAGCTGTGGCCCAATCACTGAATTTAGTTTTAGACTTATCTACTTTGATTAATTTTTGAGTAAAATTGTTATTAAACTCTTTTTTGATTATTTCGAATAGATTGTCGTATAAGATGTTCGCTTTGTCATTGTTACATGGTATTTGTAACACTTTATCATTAACATTCTTCTTAAATCTGTCTAATCGATTAGTGGTCACTGGCCTGTATAAAATATTCATTGAAGGACGTTCATATTGGTGCTCAAATGTAACTATCTGACCACTGTGATCAGAATTTATAACATTTATTATTGATTTCTCAATATCATTACAATTAGAAAAAATATTATCTAAACAGGTAGCTGATGTGGCTGTAACTCTTGTAGGTTCATCAAAAAGATTTTGCAAGTTAAACGATTTGAAAAGATTATTATATTGATACGACCCTTTTGGCTTCAAATGAAGCTGAAATGATAAACCTCCTTGACAGAAGGGAAAGAATTAGTAAGGAGCTGGGGCTGAAAATCAACCACTCCAAAACAAAGCTTATGGTAGTAGACAGTACCAACTCACTCAACATGACGGGTGCCTTACTCCTCGAAAAGGTAGACGAATTTATTTACTTGGGCGCTACAATCAGCAACTCGGACTCTTGTGAAAAAGATGTCAGGAGGCGTATCGGTATGGCCAAGAGTGCAATGTCCCAACTGCAGAGAATATGGAGAGACCGGAACATATCTCGCAAGACAAAGATAAAACTGGTTAACTCTCTAGTATTTTCCATCTTCAGCTACGGTCCGGAAACGTGGACGTTAAAGAAGGCCGACCGAGATCGAATTGACGCTTTTGAGATGTGGTGCTGGAGGAGGATGTTACAAATACCGTGGACTGCTTTACGAACTAACGAGTCTATCCTTCGAGAGCTCAACATTAAAACCAGGCTATCCACTTCCTGTCTCAAAAAGATTCTGGAATTCTTCGGTCACATCGCTCGAAAAGGTGGACACAACCTTGAACAACTGATGGTCACTGGCAAGGTCGATGGCAAACGGCCGAGAGGTCGAAGCCCAACTAGGTGGTCGGACCAAATCCAATCAACGCTGAACACCAAGCTACACGATGTACTCCATGACGCAAAGGACAGGAATCATTGGAGGGGCATCATCAAAGAAAAATTAACTTCCCGTCGGGGGAATCACGACCCTCAGTAATGAGGAGCACGACGCGAGGAGGAGGAATGCAGTTAAAATTGTTTTAAAAATTAAAATAAAGTCTTCTTGCAGTAAAATGTTCCATCTACAATAATTAAGGTACTTTCCCTCCATGTGGCATGGCCGTGGGACGCCCTGTATAATAAAAAAACCTAGATATTAACGGGCTCTTAACGACCAAACACTCACCTCTTACGAACCGCATCCAGTGATCCTGCGCGGCGGTGGCGGCGCTGCGCGGTGCGCGCGCACTCTCCGCGCTGTTCAACTCGGCGTCGGCGCGGGGGGCGGGGGTGGCGGTGGTGGGGGGCGTCGTGGTCACTAGCGTACGCCTCGTGGCGGCCAGCACCTTGCGCTGGTAGCGTGCGCTGCGCTCCGTGCTCGCCACATGTTTCTCTGAAGGCTGAGCGGAATCTACTCCTGTAAACGAATCATTGGTGATATTGAAAAAGTGTGTACCGCAGTACGCGCGCATCAGCAGGACTCAGCTTCTGCTTAACGTCAGGTTCGCTCAACCTCATCAGTCATTTGGCAACCCTAAGGGTCCTCGCCCACGGCGACTTTTTGTAGCGATGCAGTCGCGCGTTTGCGAAACGCGCGACAGCATCGCTACTAACGCGCGTTAGTCGCATTTGCAACGCGCTACAGAAGCGATGCCAACGTGCTACTACGCGCTACAGCATCACGACTGTATCGATGCAAACGCGCGACCGTGTCGGACGACATCGAAGAGAGAACGGAGGGAGCGTGGCGCGTGAGTGGAGAACCGAGCGTTTGTATCGCGTTTGCGTCGCGTTTGCATCGCGTTTGTATCGCGACTGCATCGCGTTTGCATCGCGACTGAATCGCGACCGAATCACGAGTGTGTCGATGCGAACGCGCGACAGCATCGCTACAGCATCGCTACAAAGCTGCGCGAGCGTGCTGCGCGAGCGAGGGGCCTAATATGTAAAAAGTACCGCTTTTTAATTTTTATTTAAAATAGAGTTTGAACTCCCATAATTATAAAGGTAGAAAAGAGCACTGCTCGGATATCTAAACTGTTTTAGAATGATACTCAAGATAATAAAATACCTAGTGATTTGTGTAACTTTTTAAGAGATATTCTTCATCAGAGTACAGAAGAACTCTATTCTTATAAAATTTACTGAGAAACGAAAAAAAATCTTAGCCGAGGTTTATAATATAATTTGGTAATAGTAAATAGTTTTTTTATTAGTAGCTTTGAACTTGAACTTAATATTGACGTGAACTGAACAGGTCTCCAGTATTCATTTCGGATTAAATAGTCTTATTAACATAATTATGTTTTCATAGGAAATAGTGGCATTATTATTCGCATAACTCGCAATTTGGTCACTCTTCATAATTTAGACAGACGGATACGCTACGAGAGAAAGGTCAATGCCAGCCGCACGACATTCTACCTATATGTCAACACGAAGAGTCTTTCAATAACAATATCTAAGGTGGAGCGAGAAAATAACAATTTAGTCAAGGCTTTCGAGAGAAACCGGGCTTAAAACAAGTTATTTTATTATCATGATGGTCCATTATGGCCCATTATAAATGTAGGTCTGTCAACATATATATATGTGTAATATATGTCTTTGTGGTCTCCGCGTCACAGCGGCCACCGGAGCCTTTCGGGAGTAACGTTGGCTTCTGGAACCAGCTGTGCACCAGGACCAGGCCGACGCGAGGGATATCGGTGTATTAGACGCGCGTTATTCTGCTTCCGTATAAGAAATAATATCCAGCAATATTAATAGATACTGGATAATACATAAAGCCGTCTTTGTCAGAACACCTTTATTTATTCTCCGATACAGTTCAGACAGGTCTGATAAATTAATCATTAAATAATTTTACTATATTTGTTACGTATTACTGAACAGCAGTATTTGAAACGGACGTGACAGTGCACTTTGTTGTATATTTCTATTTTACTTGTTTTTGTAATTTTATTTTTTTTCTCTGTAATTTTGTGTTTACCAATGGTTTACTTGTGGGGGTTTGTAATTAGCCAAAGACAAAAAGACAAAGCCAAGACAAAGTGGTAAAGTAAAATTTTGAAAAATATTTTTTTAGGTTACCTGCCCTACACGTGAAGTGGGATGTAATTTCGTTTTCTTGTGTGGGGTTCGTTGGATAGCAATTTCAAGAATATTACGGGTTTGTGGAAACAGTTTTTTGATTGAGGCATCCGTTTGTGAACTGTTAAGCTTGAAAGTGCAAAATTTTGTTAGAGTCAAGTGACGAAGTTAAAAGGAAAACTATCACAGTTAAGTAGGCTTTACAAGTTTACGAGTAACAGTAACGACCAACTTATAAAATGTACTTGGCGCAGTACAAATTCCTCATTGGGAACTACTTATATAACGTTTTCAGGTGTGTGAAACCGGTAGTATCTACATTTAAGTATATGAGCCATCGTTAAATAAATGTTCATAAAAGCCCTCTTCATTGAGATGGCCTACGGGGCCCCGCACTGCGCGTGCGCGGCCCGACACGCACTTGGAAGGTGTTTGGAGAGAGTTTGCCGATTGCTGCAGACGGCATTTTCAGCGTTACCAGATTTTTTTGAAGGCGGCGAGAAACTTAAAAGGTTCCTCAAGCCGTGCGATCGAAACACCGTCATTGGGTTTCTAGGGGGAATGGTATCACGCACTAGTGCGTGCCCGATCCCTACTAGTTTCTCTGAGGGGTTCGGAACACTGGCTCGGGTCGACCGGGTCATGGTGGTGGGGAGAAGCGCCCAGGTACATGTCTGTACCTGGTATAGAGCGCGGTTGTACCGGGTCGTCCGTCGTACGCTATATATCATGTGAATGTGAAGTGGCATTTAGAGGATCGGGCGGCGCGGCGCGGCGCGGCGTCTCGTGAGGAGGGCGGCGCTATCATCACAGCATGTCAACCTGTCGGTGTAGAGGCTCTTGTGATCACTTAAACCACTTGAATATTTCGTAATTTTGAAATGTTTTGAAACATAAGATGTTTTAT
This sequence comes from Eudonia lacustrata, assembly GCA_947562085.1. NCBI lineage: Eukaryota > Metazoa > Arthropoda > Insecta > Lepidoptera > Crambidae > Eudonia > Eudonia lacustrata. The sequence continues at coordinate 180,496 of OX387328.1, forward strand.
GTTGTTCTTTTGATACTTCGATCAGCAAACTATTTGAATGTCAGTCTATTGTTTGGTTTGGTGCCGTGTTCTGGGTTATGCAACATGATTGCGGTTTGCCATCGATTAAATGTTTTAAATAAGGTATTAGTTTCATAACCTTGTTTTGAAGTCGGCCTGATGAGCTTGACCTCCCTGACTTATTTAATATTTATATAAGGAAAGGGAGTTTGCATGGTTCATCACCTTCGATGCTGTTGTTGTTACACACGGCGGTCATCAGCTGTACAACTAGGTCAAGTGCACACTGGCGATGCGCCCGCGCATATGACTTGTGACGAATTTAATAGATAGGTGTTTTATTTGTTTACTTTACAAACCACTTGGAACCGCAATAAATTATTTACTCTATTTACATAATAGTTATTATTAAGGTTTTTGGATAAGAGAACAAGAAAGGTCTACATGAGCACTCTGATTCTGCCTTGACATTTTCATGAAAATATTATTGATTTTAATTGCTCTTTGAATTAAGAAAATAGTTTCTCATGTGTGAGTGGACATTAAAGTGTTGACATTAACTTTGAACTCGGCTCGGCTGGGTGCGACGCGAGCCCGCGGCCGCGCGACTCCGCGTTGCGACACGACACCTATTACGTTTTATGATAGGATTAATGAACATTCATGAGAAGGTATTCATTATTAATTAATTCAATATTTTAACGGTCAAATGGTTAAAACTCGTTTATTATATAAATGTGACATTAAAATTGTTATGGAAAAATTAGTTCAACCTCCAGTGAAGACGTCATTTAAAGTAATAAATAGGTCATCATAAATCAAACCAATAAAATGTCACAATCATAATGCTATTATGAAAAAGCAACAAAAATATCGAAGATAAATAGTTAAATATTTATGAATGAAAAAGTTAGCTCAATAATAAACAAAAACATTAAAGAAATGAAAGCATTAAATATAACGATCACACATTATTATTTAAACTAATATTTGAAGCAGTTAGTCAAATGTCTGTCTGCTGTACATAAGCGAGGCCGCCTCGCGCGGTGATGCTAGGTCCTTACGCTCTATTTAGCGCCTGTCGCGCTTCGTGACGGTGACGTTGAGTGCATGCCGCGCATTGCACATCATTATAAAAATTCACCCGCTGACCGACCGCTGCGCTTGCAAGGCCCGCGGCCGCGCTCGATGCAGCCGCCCGCCCGCCCAGCGAGTGGAGCTTTAAGCTGACTAAGTTAGTACTCAAAACTAAGATATTTGTTTTATTATAAATTTTAACTATTACTTTCGGTCTGTCGTACCCTACATTCCACCTGACAAAGTCTATTGTATTCACACTACTGCCACAAACAGGAAATTCAATACATTATATAATTAAGTACTCTACTAACCGTGTTAAAAAGCCAAATACAATTTCAACATAGTGACTTCGCTATTCAAAAAGTAATCAATGATCTCGTCACCTGCGAAGACAGCCAGCGCGAGAAGCAGCGCCACCGCGCGCCGCATCACGCTGCGCACGCGCATCCCGGTCGGCTCTCTGCTCGGCTCCTACGGGGTCCTAGCCGTTCGCTCGGATCCTTGATCCTTCAAGGAAGTCCAGTGCGTTCACTCGCGCGCTGCCTCGGACTCGACTCTCGCACCCACAACTACGCGCCGTGGCTCCGACCACTGATGTGTTACATCGGCCGGCATTCTATGATTTAAGTAATCATCTTCATTTGCGGGCCGCGCCCCGCGCCCCGCGCCCCGCCGCCGCCCATTCATCGCACTCACCACGGCACCGGCATTAAGATACAGTTCACACGCACATTATAATTATTAAATTAGTTGTAAACATTATTTTAAGTGTGCTATTAAATTAAGAATTCATAGAGAAATAAAAGTTTTCTTAAAATATTCAGAGTAACACCTAGGCTCGTGAGGATGGTCTAGTCCCGGCTCAGGGCATGGCTACCATTCGTTTCTTCATTCAGCTCTCACGCTCGCCCTCCATGTCCTGCAGCTATGTCGGAACATCTCAGGCGCGCAGTTGGTATTCCCCGCTAACATCCGGTGGACGCTGTCAAGGCTATTTTGCAAACAACAACAGCAACATTGTTTGTAGGCATCGTAACGCCACTCGACGTAGCGACACACTCGACGTCTCGGGAGCATATATCGTTTTTGGGCATGGTTGTTACGTAAAGCTTAAAGCTATCGGTGCAGTTGAAATGTATCAATTATGTAATATTTGTTTGATTATAATGTAGAATGGGTCTCTATTGCTGCTATGTGAGAGCCTGTAACTGAGCAACATCGCGGCGACAGGCTCCATTGTTCCATTGCGACACGCAACTGAACTGTGACAGAACTGAATGCCATCCAAAAGCATATACTAATATATAAAGCATAGCTATAAATATAAACATGAACCAAAATGGTCCGCGATGAGGATTTATTTAATTAACAAACTTCAAAAAAAGGAGGAGGTTCTCCATCAGTCGCAATATTTCTTTTTAATGATTACATATGAACCACTTTTTACGCGTTTACTTGCGTGTAATTTTATATATTAATTTATCCTGACGTTTCGAACCCTTTGCAGCAGTCAGGGTCCGTGGTCACGGGGAGTGTGGTTTCATAAATTAATTTGTAACTTGCATTCTGACTATTTTTTTAAATCGGGTGCGTTCCGTTTTACGCAATGAGCTTACAGTTACCTTTTGGTCTAGCAGTGTAATGTTGAAGCTGGGATTTAATAACCAGTACCTATGTTAGGATCCCAGGGAGGTGATAAAGTTCAACCATCTTATTTATTGAAATTTGGATGCTTTTTAACTTTAATAGCTTTGCAAATCGACCCAGGGATAAATCGCAGTTATTCAGCAATTATTTGGGGTTGATCTTATTAATGGATGGTCGTTCAAGGTCATGTTCGCCTGCTGACATGCCCTTGTGCATTATTTTCAGTTTGTTTGTTTAGAAACAGAACGTTAGATATTTTTCAGTGTCGCAATAGCTCGAGCACTCGTAATGACAGCGTAGTGTGTGGGTGTATAGACAGGTATAGACGCCGGCTCCGAAGCCGCAGCCCAGCAGCCCGCAATTCAAAAAATAGCGATAGATTACACCCGGTGAGGAACCGTCCTGATCAATTTCAAGTTGCCAGTTATGCGGCGCGCGGCCTTAGACGGAACGTGCTTGCCCACACATGCCTGTGCCCGGTAGCCTGGATAAGGGCAAGCTTTAAGCTTTTAAAAGGACTCAACAGACAGCGCATTCCACTTCCTAGCTATTAGCGTAAGGAAAGAGTTCACATATCGCTATATAAACGGATTATTGGAATATCAACAATGTATGGAGATGGGCGTGTCTACTTTGTAGGATCCATGAAATTAAATAAAACTGTTTCCCTATTTTTGAATGCGTGTGTAGATCTGCCCGCGACACCGGCGCGACTCGTCGTTGGATCAATCTCCTTTTAAATGTCAGCCTTATTTAAGTATTCGATCATTAGTACACTTTTTGCTGCTGAAATGCCATCACTTTAGATGCAACGTTATGTTTTAGCGGCGTTTAGAGCGGCGTTAATGACTCGGCTGGAGATGCAGCGGCGGACGCGGGCGTGAGGACACAGCACTTCTATCATTTAAATAACTGTTAACGACTCGAGTACCTTGTGCAATGTGTTGCTAATCTGATATCATTGAAGTAAAGTTCACAAGAACGTTACATTGGCGTTTAGCGCACACACACAGGCGATGACGTGGTGGTCAAGTGACGCCGGAAGCGCACTTGACCCGGAATCCACAACAACTGTGGATTTTCTCCGAACTATCGGAACATGACAAATTCCACTAACATAAGGTAATAGTGACGAACTTCATCATGAAAACCCCAAACCCAATTATATCCTTTCAATGACCTTGAGCTTGTTGGGTATATTAACCTACTATATTTATTAGTTAGTTTAGTGGGCTGGCCATATTAGCCACAGAACCGATAACCGATGGGGTAAACGAGTTCTTGAGTGGAGACCGCGTATTGGCAAACGTAGTGTAGGACGCCTTCAGACTAGGTGGAGCGACGATCTTCGCAAGGTGGCTGGCAAGAGCTGGATGAGAGTAGCCGCGGATTGTGCTCAGGGCGTGCACGCGGAGAGGCCAGCAGGCAGCAGGTCCAGCAGTGAACGTGTGTTAAACATTGTGATACAATCAATACTGGGTAAAGTATGAATTAATAAATTAATTAATGAAAAATAATAATATAGGTATGTTTCTAATACATTTTTATATAACAATTGTGTTTTCTTCGAAATGTAAAGAACGCCATACTACTTGATGTAGTCATCATTTTTATACTCATATTCAGAAAGTGAGTAGATATGGATGTAAAAACGTTTTGATTACAAGCAATTATGCATGTCAAAATTCTTCTAATATCACACGATCTAACTGCCGTCGGAACCAATGGCTCACCAGTTGGCATTCAAAGTAGTTTGTGGAGTTTGTTACTTCACCGGCGGCGGCTGAGACAGCCCTTCGTTACACAATATTAGTCAGTAGTCAGCTACTTATGCGCTCGTGGCCAGAACCACAATAATCAGAATACCGCTCTGTGTGTGGACTGTGGCATTTGCTGAGCAGCGAGCTACGGAGACGACGTTGATGTCTTTTGTATGGGCAGGCTCATTTTTACGTAGATGACAAACAAATAAGCGCGTTCAGTGATCGCTGAGTCATCTACATATAAAAGCCAAATACTATGTAATCACTCGAGGAGCTCGATGGCGCAGTGGTTAACGCGCCCGGTCTGCGGGTGCTGAGGTTAAGCAACTTTCGCAAAGGCCGGTCATCGGATGGGTGACTAAAAAATTATCATCGCCGTTCTTCGGAAGGCACGTAAAGCCGTTGATACCGGTTGCATTAGTAGTCGTTAACAACCACCAACCCGCACTGGGCCCGTTTGGTGGTTAATGGCCTGTTTCCCTATCCATCCATAGGGAAGGCTCGTGCCCCAGCAGTGGGGACATAAAATGAACTGATGATGATGATGTAATCACGTTTTACTACCACTATGTAACTGTAAAGCCTTCAATAAAAGGGTGAGCAACCGCCAAGAACGATTTTTTCTTTCCCTCGCGCGCGACATCACTAGAAATTAATACTAGAAGAAGAGAAGAACTATAAGATTGATAAAAACGACCCACAAAGTAGCAAGATAGGGCTTTCCAATAACAATGATACGCGTTGCGCCTATTTGATCTCATCCAATTGAGGAAGAGTGCACTATACTGCGTGTCTCGTCTCTACCGTTCTAATTTCGATAAAATTGATCGGCTAAGAGCAGATGTACCAACTGATGTTATTAGCAAATCTACTTGTAATTCACATTACACAATCATAAATTAAACTTGAATTACAGCTTTTCGCATTAAATTATATTTTAGCCCGTACTGGGTGTGAAGTAGTCGAATTAGATGTGACTTTTAGATAAAGTAAACATTACTGCACGCTCTCAAGAATCAAGTGCAACTCACAACAACGTGATTTAGCAAACGACGACAGCCAAGGCTGGACAACAGTTACATTTGATGGCTGACAGTGCGCAAGGATCGGCGGCGGTGCGGCGGCGGCGGGCGGCGCGTGGCACGGTGAGGCCAGATGGGATTCATTCACGTAATAACTAATGCTTAATCTGTGGATGGGATCTATGATGGCGGGCATCGGACGCGTATCGGGCAGCACTGCGACAACATTTTATTAATTGTTTATTATATTGAGCCGACCAACGAGCATACAGTCCGCCTGATACGTGGCTGTCCGACGCAGCCCATGGACGCGCGCAACACCCTGTATTACTAAGCTTCAATTCTTAGGCTACTCTATGCCCTAAAGTAGCAGATCGGTGTCAAACTGTGGTTCTCAATGGTTTCTCTTCACACTCACGTTTTTCCACCATTCCTTCTGGCGTCCCGCAAGGATCTATTCTTACCCTTACTTTTTGTACTTTTCACTAATGTTATCGACAAATGAAAGCCAAAAAGAACAAAGGTTCACTCTCAATTCTTGTTGGCAAACAAGAATTGAGACATGATATGAAAATTTACAATAAAATTACAACACCAATTATTGACTGTCTTCTTTTCCAGCAGGATCTTGATATGCTCAATCACCATTGAGTAAATAACAAACTTGAACTTAACATATCAAAGTGCAACAGTATCACGTTCAGTAGATCCCCTAACGCGGTCCACAATGCCTACACAACAATTAATAACCAATCATTGCAACGTGTTGATTGCGTGAGAGATCTTGGTGTGGTTCTTGATTCTAAGCTCGTTTTTGATACGTAAGCATATTGTCTTAGTCACATCTAAAGCTTCCAAAACACTTGGATTTGTACTCAGAAGAACTAAAGACTTCAAGTCAGTAAAATTATAAATAAATAAATTTTCCTACACTCACACCAATTATCTAGCCCAAGAGAAGCTTCGTCATGAAACTCGTTATATGGTTACTAGACAACGGATAAACATACTTAAATCATACTTATTATATATAGAAAACATACAGAGCCGAGACAATTTAGAAAAACAATAATTTCTAAATTGACCCGACCGAGGATCGAACCCGGGACCTCAGAGATGGCGACACCATGAAAACCGGTGTACAAACCACTCGACCAAGGAGGTCGTCAAAATCCTTAAAATTATTATATTGCTCCTTAGTGAGAAGCCAATTAGAGTATGCAAGCCAAGTGTGGAACCCGCATTATAACGATTATGTAGATAAGATCGAAAGAATCTAAAAAAAAGTTTCTGAGATTTATTAATTATAAGCACAAGATTTACTGGAACAAAAATCTCGCTTATGATGATACCTGCAAACGCCACCATCTGCTCCCGCTGATGAGGCGGAGAGATGTCGCTGATCTTACGTTTTTTCATAATTTGGTAGTCGGCGGAACAGACTGTAGTCATCTCCTGTCTAAGGTTAAATTACAAGTGCCATCTCGTACGGTTTTTCAAACAATAATACTTTATCTTTTGGGGTTGATATGGCATTATTGGTTTATATGTATTATTCTCTTCAATAAATTCATTGTAAACATGGCTTGTCTTAACATTTTGTATATTAAGTACCGTTACTTACAATACTGTTCATTCCCAGTACTACATAATGTATTTGTAATGCAAATATTTTCTTCTACCTGTGAAAACTGTATAAGGCTTTTTGTTGGTAAGAAACACTATTGTTTGTACCATAGTTTAAGTAAAATAGCCGTTTGTTTGTTTGTTAATATAGTTTAAGTAAAATAGCCGTTTGTTTGTTTGTTAATAAAATAAAATAATTTGACTGGATCTTGTATTCTTTTAAACGAAATCGGGACAAAATCCCACACGATGTCTAATACTCACATGTCTTTCATGAAATCATGTTTTAGAGCAAGGTCCTAGCCCGAGCCTGCGCCGGCGCCGGCCCCGGCGACGGCCGCCTGCGCTCGCTGCGTGACGTAACTGCGTGAGTTACGCGCCGCGCTTTTGGTTTGGTTCAGATCCACATAATTGTGTTGTGTGATGGCGCATGCACGCAAAAGCGATGCCGTTGCGTAATGATACAAATAAGACGAAGAGAATTATTAATAACAAGTTGCCATTGAAATACCGTTACGCGTCAGGAAATAAAACTATTTAAATTGCAACTGCAACAATGAAAGAAAAAATGCAAGCAAGGGACAGTCAGGGTGCCTAGTGTGAGGTTCATTTGGTCACTCGATCACGTTAGCAAAAACGAAAATGAGTCCGGCTTTGAAGAAGCGCCTCCTGGCGATATACGAGAAGAGTTAACATTTTGCCATACCAAATAATATGTTCGTTTTCGTAAACGTAATCGAATGAATACGGAGGAGCTTTTTCAAATGTGATTGTGTTGGTACTCCTCAGACGCGTCCCAAACGCCCAAAGCGGGACTCAAGTATTTTAGGTCTAACACTGTCGTGCGTGTCCAAATCATTATTAAAAATATGACAAAATTGTGCCAGAGTTCTGCATGAGCATCACAACGGTACAAATTAAGCGAAACGTAAGCGTAAACTTACCTACATATTGGGGAGGTGTTTGGCCTAGCTACCGCTACTCTCGCTTACAGCATTGGAACACGTTAATGAGATACTCGTAATAATTATAATGATCTATTAACGAATGACAGGTGCAAATTATTAGTTACGTAATCTTGCCTAGTGCCATCGCTAACTCGATGTCAAGTAGGCAGGCGCCTCCGCGACGAGCGGCCGGCGCGGCGGCGGCGGCGCGGCGGCGGCGGCGCGGCGGCGGCGGCGCGGCGGCGGCGGCGCGGCGTGCCCTCGCAGCGAGCGCGTCCATCACCAGGCTTTAGTTAGTGACGCAAGTTTTGAAGAAAAAAGCACCTATTAGCATTTGACGCAACAGCAATCATCCGATCCGGCGTGTTGCGAACATAAAAATTACTCCAACCGACTATTAATTCGGTATAGTCTTAATTTGATATTTCTCGATTATATGTAAGGTACTCGCTTAGTGAGGACTGTAGTATCGAAGGACCATTTGATGTACGGTGCAGCGCTTAGTTGACCACGCTGCGACAGTTCACCATAAATTTATCTGATGGCGTTGATGTAGAGTCTCGATGAAGTATCAGAGATGTTGCGAAGTGTCGAGAAGAAAACCCACACTAAAAGATTCTCCGTTTATTGAGTAGTTTACAGTAGTCGAGTTAGTGAGACACTTAAAAATATTGGTGTTAGTCATAATATATAAACAAAACATAATTACGTAAAGTAGGCTATTATAAAGTGCAATGCACTCAGACGGCTGATCAAGCGTAATGTGCGGAGTAAACCGTACAATGTAGTTGCGTTAATTCTTTTTAATTTGTTATGTCGATATTTAAAGGATTTATTGAAAAAATTAAACCACAACATGTCTATGATTATGAATTTGATTTGCTGAATCCATAATACCTATTACGCGAAGTATACGTCAGTCGAGACATTTATTAATAGTCAGTATGATTGTATCTTGTAAGTAATCTACTTTATTTCAAACTTTGGCTCAATTATATCGGTACTAGGTACCATCCTACCTAACAATATACATGAGGGCAAACATATTAGGTTGGGGAAAAAGTCTTTTCGCATAATAAATAAATAAATTATTTATTTCAGGCAACACACAAGATGGTAAAAACACAAAGGGGCCCATATAATAAATACCTTACAGACTAACATACATACAATATAAACAAGTTTTATTAGTAGATAACAACAACTTATAATAGTATGTATGAACTTGTAAAAAATCTCTTTGGCTATACTATTTGTATCTGGCTGGTTTTGGTATTATTAAAAGTTTAAATTTGAAAGAAGATAATTCCAAATTCAAATTAGGAAAATGTGTGATTTTCATTTGTTTTTCTTACTGTCAAGATGAGTGAATCTCATGAAGAAATTCGATACATTTTAAAATTTTACTACAAAAATGGTAAAAATGCAACGCATGCCTCGAAAAAAATTTGCGATGTTTATGGACCTAGTGCAGTGTCTGTGAGAGTAGCACAAATTTGGTTTAAGCGTGTTCAATTCGGAAATTTTGATGTCAAAGATGCACGTCGCTCTGGTCGCCCTATTACGAATAAAATGGATGCCATTTTTGAAAAAGTGGAGTAAGATCGGCATATCAGTAGTTACGACGTAGCTGAAGAACTGGGAATTGACCACAAAACAGTTTTGGCGCATTTGAAAAAAACTGGGTACTACACAAAAAAGCTCGATATTTGGGTACCTCACGAGCTCACTGAAACTCACGCGGTATTTTGATCAGAAGCCCCAAAATTTCTATAGCAATGGGATCATGTCCCTACCTACAAGATGGCAAAAAGATATCGAACAAAATGGCACCTACATACTTTAGTTAAATGTAAATAAATATAAATATTAAAAAATATTTTGAATTTTCTTTAAAAATGCGAAGAAACTTTTTCCCCAACCTATTACATCGCGGGCCGGCGCGGGCTGGCGATGGCGGCGCGGCGCGGCGGCGGCGGGGGCGCTTTAAGTTCACGACCTTAATATTCAATCAGTAGTACCTATTTCTACATAGGCTCGGCGGAGACGTCACGCGCGAGAAAGTGAGCCTACCTGATCATACCCAGCTTTTGCTTTTCAACGACGGATTATTACAATTAACAACGAAATGATCGAGAAACCATTAAACACCATAAATGCTTAATTTACGTAAATGGGGATAGGTGACTTATGCCCATTTTCACCATTAACCCCTGAGTTGTAGGTGACCCCTAAGCCATTTTAGGTGACGGGTTTCGCTCCAACAACTATCACCTAACATGGCTTAGGGGTCCACCTACAACTTAGGGGTCAATGGTGAAATCAGGCATAAATATATCACCTACACATAATAATAGTATAATATTAAAGAATAAGACACCTACCATCATTTTTATGCATTGTAGGTATGTTTATTTATTTAGAAAGTTCATACATTTTAGACAAAATAGTTCGCTGGAGGTGCCAGGGAACCGTGTGCCATGAACAAATTACAATTATTAAATAAATTAAATAAATGGAGCAAACCCGATTAATATCGTTTAATTGTAAAAACGTCAAGAAAGGTATAGAATGTGTAAGAAGTTTATGTAAACAAGCAGATGTGTTGGCCCTGCAAGAAACTTGGCTGTATTCGCATGATTTGTCTTTGCTTGGAGACATAAATGAAGACTTCAGTTTCAAGGCGAAATCATCCATGGACCCAGCAGTGGGCGTACTGCGGGGCAGGCCCCTTCGGCGGCGTGGCGCTAATGTGGCGTAAAAGTGTTTTCCATAGTGTTTCGGTCGTTAAGTGCGCGAGTGATCGCATCGTTGCGATAAAAGCAATAATAGGTGAAAATCGTGAGATTTTCATCTTTAGTGTATATTATATGCCCACCAGACTGTCAGTCTAACCTTCCAGAATTTGCCCATGTTCTAGGCGAGATTAGTGCTGTTATTCAGGACTACAGTGTGGAACAGGTATTTATCTTGGGTGACCTAAGTGCCCACCCTACAGCCTTGTTTGGTAGTGAACTGTCAGAGTTTTGTTCAGACAATGAGTGGGTTTGCGCTGATATTACAAAGCTGGGAATCTCTTCAGATACCTATACATTTCTCAGTGAGGCAAATGGTTGTAAAAGCTGGTTGGATCATTGTCTGGTCACTAAGTCAGCTTGGCAGTTAGTGCTTAGTGCCAAGGTCCATTATGATGTGTACTGGTCTAATCATTTTCCGTTAGAAATAACATGTAATCTAGGGGTAATTAAGTCTAAGTTGGAAATAAGTAATAATTCTTTGTGTAAAAATAATGTATGGAGGATGAGGGAAGCGGATGAAATTGATAAATATTACCAATTATGTAATAATAGTTTAAGGTGCATCCATTTTCCTAGTGAACTTAGTTAATGTGCGGATAGGATGTGTAATCACTTAGAGCATGGACAAGTACTTGAAAGCTCTATCATGACATTGTTCATGCTCTGAGTCAAGCATCAATAGCAAGTAGGAAGTCAGTGAAGGCAGCTAAATTTAAAATTGTGCATGGCTGGAATAAGCATGTTAAGGAAGCACATAAACAGGCTAGAGCTGATTTTCAACTTTATGTTCAATATGGAAAGCCCAACAGTGGCCTTATCTTTGAAAAAATGTGTGAGAGTAGGAAAGTATTTCAATCTCGCTTAAAATATTGTATAAATAAACAGGAGCAAATTAAAATGGACATTCTTGCCTCGCAGCACTCAGCCAAAAAGTTTAGTAAGTTTTGGAAGGGCACTAAAAAGTTGAATAGTAAAATGAGACTCCCTGTTAGTTTGATGGGGTTAGCGACCAGAGGAAAATAGCCAATATTTTTAAGGACAACTTTATAGTGCAACCCGGTCTGCTGTTGGTGCGAGATGCTGAGCATGGTCATGGTCAGCAGCCTATTAGATTCTCTGTCAAGGATGTATTAGCAATTTTAAAGAATATGTAACGAGGGAAGTCACCTGGCCATGACGGACTCAGTGTCGAGCACTTGCAGCATGCTGGACCTCATCTCTGTAGAGTATTGGGAATGCTGTTTACTCTGTGCTTGAGACATTCTTATTTACCTAAGGACCTTATAAAGACGATTGTGGTACCAATTGTTAAGAATCCTACTGGAGACACATCAGATAAATTAAATTATAGACGAATCTCTTTAGCCACAATCGTAGCAAAGGTTTTGGATGGATTACTGGCTAAGCAGCTTGACAGAGTGATGTCGTCGTTGCAGGACACGCAATTCAGTTTTCGGGCAGGGCTCTCTACAGAGAGTGCCTAGCTATATTAGCTTTGAAGCATACAGTCAACTATTATGTTAAAAGGAAAACTCCTGTTTATGCGTGTTTCCTGGATTTGTCCAGGGCCTTTGATATGGTTTCTTATAACAGACTGTGGACAAAGTTAGAAAATGCTGGTGTGTCTCCTGATATCATTGGTATATTTTCCTATTGGTACAGAAATCAGATAAATGTTGTGAGGTGGGGAAATTCATACTCTGATGAGTATTATATGAAATGTGGGGTGAGACAAGGGGGTCTGACATCCCCTCGTCTTTTTAACATTTATGTCAATGATCTCATTGTGGAGCTTAGCAACACACATGTCGAATGCTTTGTAGATGATGTGTGTGTAAATAATCTTAGTTATGCAGATGACATGGTGTTGCTGAGTCCTTCAATCGGGGGGCTTAGAACGCTGTTGAAGGCCTGTGAGTGTTATGCTGTGTCGCACGGTTTGAAGTACAACGCGAAAAAAAGTGAGTTCATGTTATTTAAATCTAACAATAAAGGGCCGTCCACAATACCACCGCTCACACTGAACGCAGTGACTTTGAACCGTGTCACACAGTTTAAGTATTTGGGTCATGTGGTTACTGAAAATATGTGTGATGATTTGGATATTGAGAGGGAGCGTAGGGCATTGTCGGTACGTGGTAACATGGTGGCGCATAGGTTTGCTCGATGTACAGCAGAGGTCAAAATTACGATCTTTAAAGCCTATTGTCAAACGTTTTACACGAGTAGCCTGTGGGTCAACTTTACTCAGAAATCCTACAATGCCCTACGCATTCAATACAATAACATCTTCAGGGCTCTGTTCCGGCTCCCACGCTACTGTATTGCGTCGGGTATGTTTGCCGATGCCAGTGTGGATGACTTTTACGCGTTAATGCGTAAAAAGGTTGCTTCGCTGGTGAACAGGGTGCGGCGGAGATCGAACAGAGTCATGGGGATGGTGGGGGATCGACTGGATTCAGTCTTGGTTGGCAGGTTCACCGAGCTACATGTGGCAAAGGTTCGATGAGCCTACCAATTGGGGCGTCAACTACTTTTAATTAATTAATTACTTTTAATCATTTTGTGTATACTAACATATACTAACATAGTCTTTAAGTTATACTGTTACTAATATAGACTAATAATCTATGGATCACAATGGTCTGAAAATAAAAGATTTTTATTTATTTATGTAATTTTGTTGGAAATTTTATGTGCCCTAAAGTTAAATCAACCTATGCTATGGTACTCTTTCGACGATTAAAATCAACGCTATAGTAATAGTAATAGTAATTTATTAAATAAGACAACAATGATCCATATTTGTTAGTAGACTTAAAGGCTAATTGTTAGTATTAAATTACAAATTACACTTTGATAAATAACATTTCCAAATAAATTTAAAGTACCTACCAGATAAATTATGTAAATCAATTAATCTCAAAAATTTACCAATTAAATTAAATTTGAATATATTAAAATAGAATTGATACATATGGCACATTATGTATCAACATTTAAAAAGAAATTACTTTGATCTAATTGTATTATTCAGTCTTTCTAAAGGGTAAAAAAACCGACTTCAAAAAAACAGGAAACTTAAAAAAGTAAAAACAGCTCTAAAAAGCAATAAATAATATTGAAATCATATTATTAATTACCTAGATACGCATGTCAGTTTAAAAAAATGTCTATTGAAGTCGGGTGGTTGGTGGTCGGCTGAGGGACAATTTTGTTTCATTTAAACTTTTATAGTTGTTCCATTATTTCCACTTTTTTATTGTAAAAGCTACACTCGATTTCAGTAGACATTTTTTAAAACTGGAATCCTACAGGATCCCCCAAGGATCTCCACAACGACCGGTTTTGTGCTGCTCGCATCCAGCGGCTTCCCGCGACCTTCACCAGATCGTCGGTCCACCTTGTTGGAGGCCTGCCCACACTGCGCTTTCCGGTACGCGGTCGCCACTCCAGGACTATCCCGCCCCAGCGGCCATCAGTCCTGCGAGCAATGTGACCTGCCCACTGCCACTTGAGCTTAGCAACTCTTCGGGCGATGTCGGTTACCTTTGTTCTTCTGCGGATCTCCTCATTTCTGATTCGATCACGCAGAGAAACCCCGAGCATAGCCCTCTCCATTGCTCTTTGAGTGACCTTGAGCCTTTTTATGAGGCTCATAGTGAGCGACCACGTCTCAGTCCCGTATGTCATCACTGGCAACACACACTGGTCAAAGACTTTCGTCTTGAGACACTGCGGTATATCGGACGAGAAGATATTTCGTAGCTTACCGAACGCTGCCCAGCCTAATTGGATTCGACGATTGACCTCTTTGCTGAAATTGGACCTACCTAGCTGGACCGTTTGTCCCAGGTAAACATAATTGTCCACAACTTCAAGGGCAGAGTCCCCAACCTTCAGAGGAGTGGGTACGACACGTGAGTTCGACATAACTTTCGTCTTCTCCATGTTCATTTTAAGGCCCACTTGTTGAGAGACTCTGTTGAGGTCACCGAGCATTGCGCCGAGGTCTTCCAGGGTCTCAGCCATGACCACTATATCGTCAGCAAACCGAAGGTGAGTGATGTATACGCCGTTGACGTTGATGCCGAGTCCTTTCCAGTCCAGAAGCTTGAAAACATCTTCCAGTGCAGCAGTGAACAGTTTCGGAGAAATCACATCTCCCTGTCTCACTCCTCGCTGCAACTGGATAGGTTTCGAGCTCTGGTCATGAAGACGGACTGACATAGTGGCGCTTTCATACAAACACCTCAACACTTCGATGTACCGATAGTCAATTTGGCACCGCTGGAGAGACTGTAGCACGGCCCATGTCTCAATCGAATCGAAGGCTTTTTCATAGTCCACAAACGCTAAGCAAAGAGGCTGGTTATACTCTTCGGTCTTCTGTATAACCTGCCGCAACGTATGTATGTGGTCTATGGTGCTGAAGCCTTTTCGGAAACCGGCTTGTTCGATAGGCTGGAAGTCATCAAACCTGCGTGCGAGACGATTCGTTACGACTCTCGAAAACAGCTTGTAGACGTGGCTTAGAAGTGAGATGGGCCTGTAGTTCTTCAGCAGGGTTTTGTCGCCCTTTTTGAAGAACAGTACCACCATACCTTCGGTACATATGGTACCTTCAAACACCATGTAATTGCTGTAAATCGTTGAGGAGTTCCCTCGACTGCCTTTCGGTTTCATCATCAGATCGACTCCAGACCTTCATTAAGTAGTAGTGCTTTAAAATACTTAATGAAAACATTAACAAACGCACTAGTCGCCCCTACAATTTTCGAAAGTTCCCCTCGATTTCTCTGGGATGCCATCATCAGATCCTGGTTTCCTTATCATGGTACCACCCTTGGAATATCTCCTTTCCAACAAAAAAGAATCATCAAAATTGGTTCATAAACGACGAAGTTATCCGCGAACACACATAAATATATATATATATATATATATATATATATATATATACGAGTCGAATTGAGTAACGTCCTCCTTTTTTAAAGTCGGTTAAAAACCTATATTCTATATATTCATAAGGTACACTCATTAATCAGTTTGCTTGCTGGAACACCTGCTGGAGGGCACCAGCACTCTGCCGCCCGAGTCCTCGTCCACTGGGAGCCTGGCGCCAACTCCCGCTGCAAACTGAGATAAAATGGTAGTACCATGGTAGCCGCCTTACTAGGGGCTGTCGAAATTGCATTTAAATGAAACATGAAATATTACAAAATTATTTTATTATCCTTCAATAGGTACCTAGACTAGATTATAACTGTACATGGTTAAATGCTAGACTTTATTTTTGGGAATCCAACCAATGATTTATTTTAATTATAATTTAATATTGCATTGTTGTTACTAACATGGTTTTTAAGTTTGAATTGTTACTAACCAATGGATCCGAAGGTCTGCAATAAATTATTTTATTATTATTATTATAATATACAGAACCTACAAGATGCTCTTGACTTTTTTATTTTATCGTCATTAAATCATACAACTTATAAACGTCCAGCCTCTATTTTTTCACTTTCTTTCCCTTGTTATTGGTTTATGTCAATTTATTACACCATAAATCAAACAGGATTAACAGTATCCTATAAAATAATAGAAAATTATTGTAATTTATACTAAGAAATAATTATACTACCAATAATAAAGAATACCACTTACAACAATACATAAATATATGACATAGTTAATTAGTAAGTAAGTAAGTTATAATTGTCCTGAAAGATATTTTACAGTCAAAACATAAAAGTCAGTCCAGTGGATATCACTCCAGCGTGATTATTGCATAATTGTATAGAGCATGCAATAATCAAACTGTTATTAAATATTTACTAATAGCAAATTAAGATACATTATCTTTTTATTCCTACATGATTTTCTTTACAGTAATGAGTACAAAAGCAAAGCAATTAGGGTGGTTATCTCCGGTTGTTGCCCCGCTGGTGGCCCCTCCCTCGCACATATGTCTTGTGAGTGTTGTGTTTGGCGGAGTGGTCGTTGGTGGACGACTGGAAGCGGTCGGACTTGGGCTGGTGTTGCGGCGGCAGCGGCGGCGCGGCTGCGGCGCCGGCAGGCGGCGGGTGCGGGCGTGCGGCGGCGTGCGCGCCGTTGGAGCGGTCGGGCGGCGGCGGCGCCAGCGCGGCGGGTGCGGGCAGCGGCGGCGCAGGCTGCGGCTCGCTCATGTTCACTTGCTCGTTGAACAGCATGCAGAACTCGCCCACCTTCTGGATGTCGCCCGACTTGCCCGAGTACAAGGTGAGCGCGTTGCGCCACAGCGACGCGTAGCCGCGCGTGAGCCGCACGATGTCGCCAGGCTGCAGCAGCGCGCCGGGCTCGTCCCACACGGACAGGTTCACGGCCGCGCTGGCGTCCGCCACGCGCAGTGTGCGCACCTCGCGCGACTCCTTCGTCAGCGTCGGCGGGCCCACCTCCAGCACTATGAACACAGCGTTTATGTTCTTCAAGCCGGGCTTCAGCTCCTTGATTTGCACGTACTCTAAATTTGCCATGATAAACAACAGATAAAACTATTATAATTTTTTTGTTAAGACCCTTTTTTTTTTCTTGTGTTATGGCTTTGGGAGTGTCTTTTTAGACGACTCCAAATTTATTTGCAGCAGCAACGCTGTCAAACATATACCTACTTAGCACGTTTGACAATGACAAGACAATGCAATGACACACGGATCAGCTGTTATTGTACCAGTAATATATTAATTGAAAGTACAAAATATAATACTTACAAAGTTTAATATAGGTACTGATACCGTGTATCTTCTACATACGTGATATTGGCAGAAATGCAGAATTGTGCAAAAGCAAACAGGGTCCATAAAACAAAGAACGAAAGAAAATAATTTGATCAAAATAAATAGTCTAAGCTGACTAAGCTGCGTACGTATGCGGTGCGGATGCGATGCGTTTTTATTGGGAATAACTTCGTGCACAAACAAAATATATACCCATTCCATAAAACTGATCGTATGTACAAAAAGTTACACGACATGGTGTACGAACTACGAATATCTTAGTTAGGCTAAGTAGTTAGAGCAATGCTCAGACGTTTTTTTTTTGGAGAGAGTTTTCTGATTGCCTCAAACGGTATTTTCAGCTTCACCCACCGGGCTTTTTGGGGGCGGCTAGGTACTTTAAAGGTACCCCAAGCCGTGTGAAACGAATCACTTTCGGAAGTTTTCTAGAGGGAACGGCATCACACACTCAAAAGTGCGTGTCCCCGTCCGTCCTCTACTAGATTCTCCGAATATTTGGATCGGATCGGGGAGCGGAACAACCCCGAGGGCGCCAGACGAATCAAAGAGGAAATTAATATTAGACGAATACACACCCTCAGAACAATAACTAAGTTATTATTATTCTGAGTACACACCGAACGATTGCATTTCCATAGACTATCAACCATAGCTTAACTTTTACAGAGTTTTCTAACCTCTAAATGTCAAATCTCATTTAACAACAAAAACTTTGAATTGAAAGTTTGAATTTATGCGATTTCAAGCGTTTTACTGTACATAAGTGTTTTTTTAACAAGTTCTTGTGCTGTTACTCAAGTAAACAAGGCACTGTATCTGTTAAACAAAATCATTTATCTGTTCCCAGTGTTATCATCATAGTTATCTGCATTAATTAAACGGTGTAACCGTAAAGTGTAAACATGTTCAACCAATTGGGCACCGCGACCAACAACCCCAACAAGGACCTGGAGGTTGTGTCGCCGCCCGAGGACACGGTCTCCGCGATGGAGTTCTCGCCGCCCTCCGTGCCGCAGACCTTCCTCATCGCCGGCAGCTGGGACTGCAAGGTTTAAACTAGCTAACTACACTCAACTGTCAGTAATATGATAACGATATTACTGTGATTATAAACTTAATCTTCTTTATTTCTTCTCTTCTGTTACGTTATAATTAATGGCTACAATAAATTAAAGTATCATTTTGATTTGGTTTGCATCAATGCAATAATATTTGTGATTGCTTTTCTGGGAAAAAGGTGGTGTAACAATTGAATTTCTAGCAACAGCTAACTATAGCTGCCACTATTTGTAAATTCATTGCAGAAGTGCATAATTTTACATGACTAATTATTTATTTTCTTTCAGGTGAGATGCTGGGAAGTGGAGGCATCAGGCAAGACAGTGCCAAAAGCAGCACAGGGCATGGATGGGCCCATACTGGATGTAGCTTGGCATGATGTAAGATATTCCTTTCACTACAACTTTAAGTAGTTAATATAGTTTACACTAATATTATCTTTTTACAGGATGGCACAAAAGTCTTCATGGCATCTACAGATAAAAGTGTAAAGTGTTGGGACCTGGCAGCCAATCAGACTATGCAGGTATAATATGTCCTTGCAAAACATTAGGCAATATGTTATTTCCATTGATTTTATACACTGGTTCTAATTATTTTTTTATATTAAACATTAATTCAACTTAATTTTATGTCACCAAACTTTCGTTTAACCTAATTTTAATTACTTTGTTATTTGGTAAGTTAAAGGTAAATGCTGCGCACTGTTGTAATTGGGCACGGATATACCTTATTAACTGTACATAAATGTATTTTTGTATGTTTTCTATCTGTTGTCTGTAATTGTGCCTTAACATAAAAAATAAAAATAATTAAATAAATAAATGGTAAATGGATCCACAGGTAGCAGCCCATGATGCGCCGGTGAAGACATGCCACTGGGTGAAGGCTCCCAACTACACATGCCTGATGACTGCTTCATGGGATAAGACACTGAAGGTATGAGACATTGTGTTTCTGGTCATTTGTAAAACAGGTTTTTGCCTTGTTCAACCACCAGTCTCTCACTAATGATTCTTACCTGTGTCACTATTTTGTCTTTCATAAATCTAAACATGCAATCATTTGTGAAGGGAAAATAAATGCCTTATTTATTTATTTATTAATGCAGCAGATAACTAATATTACTAAATTCTCTTGAGAGGAGTCCTAAAGAAACAATGAACATCTATTTACGGAGTGTGCAGCGAAAATGCTTCTTCTTTTGTTTTTCAAATTAAATTAACTTATTTCTTATAAAGATGACTCTTGGTCTATTTAGGACAAGAGTGGAGTCTGACAGACAGCAATGGAGTAGGCTGGAGAACGCCTAAGCCGAAAGGCTCACTGAGCCTTAGCTCTTAAGATACCATATATATGAGTATATAACTCAAAATGAAGACTGTTTTATGTTATTTATTTATTTATTTATTTATTGGGCAGTCAACAAAAACATGTACCACCTAACAAACAGTAGATTTAAGGTAAATGCCAAACTTAATCGAAGTACTGTTTTCAATTATAGACTTTAATTTATAATTATTGGTTTATAACCCTCATGTTTCAGTTCTGGGACACCCGCAGCCCTGTACCTAGCATGACCATGAATTTGTCAGAGCGGTGCTATTGCGCCGATGTCGTAAGTATATAATGTTAATGTCTCTGCATCTGCTCCAATACTCAATATTTTTGTTACAAAACCATAATGTACAATTATATATGAACCAACTAATGGACCTAACTGATAATGTGTGGTATCACAAGAATAGGAAAAGCCACTGGATTCTTATAAAAAGGGAGGATTGGATTGGATTAGGAAATCATCATCAATGCTGGGAAATTATTGACACTAATGAAGGACCCCAGAGTGCACTTACTATTTATAGTTTTGTCTTCCAACTTTTTTGTTTGCAAAATGTTTATATAATTATTAACGCAAATTTTGTTGCGAACAAATTACAAAATCACATATATGTTGAAAAAATTTCCACAAGCAGGATTTGAACCAGCACCCTTCTGACATACCGGGTCAGGTGCTGCCAATTGAGCTATCGTGGTTCTAACCAGCCCGCCGAAATTATTCAACAGTATTTACTTTTTACTTTGAAAGCCAAAGGCGCCCATTCAATGTCAACAACTACCGTCATTTTTTTTTTGTTTGCAATAAGAAAGAAATGCCTTCTTAGATAGAAAGTACTTATTTGAGTCATCATTAGAGAAAAATCAAAATCAACACAGATCTTAAGTGTTCCTACTGACTGTAGGCATCCAGTTGGCCGAAAAATGCATGAAGGAAAACTGATAAAAATATTTTTCCAAGTTCTTTACAATGACTATGGAAAACTTGTGTACAGTGCAGCACAGGTGCTGACCAGATGCTGTATTGACTGCTGCGTCAATGCACCAAAACTAACGAACTAACTAACAAAGCAACTTTAATTACATTTGACTTTATTTGTGGATCTGTCTTGTCTTATTATGGATCGTTCTTGTGTTTATGGACTTTCATGTGCGCAGGACTACCCGATGGCGGTAGTGGGCACGGCGGACCGCGGCATCTGCCTGTACACACTGGAGGGCAAGCCGGCCGAGTTCAAGCGCGTGGAGTCCCCGCTAAAGCACCAGCACCGCTGCATCGCCGTGTTCCGCGACAAGAAGACCGAGCAGCCCAAGGGCTTCGCGCTCGGCAGCGTGGAGGGCCGCGTCGCCATCCAGTACGTCAGCCCCACCAACCCCAAGGAGAACTTTACCTTCAAGTGCCATCGCTCCACCGGCACCACCGGCGGCTACCAGGTACACTCATGAGCACAACTCAATGACACACTTTAAATTTTTACTATATTTCTTTTAAACAATTATACATTACACTTTTTAAGTTTCACATTCCAAAGTTTAACAAAGAATTTAAACTGGGATAAACGCAAACTAATCAAAGGTTTCATGCTTTCCTTAAACTCGACATTTCAACCGAGTTACAACGGCCGTGGTCTAACCTTTTACTATTTAGTTTGCATCAATCTCTGTTTAAATTCTTTATAATTATACAATTTTATTCATATGGAGAGAATTACAACCAATTTTCCTCATAATATTACATAAATATCAGGTACAGCCTTTATGCATGGGTATTTATTTATTTATTTATTAATTTTACTTTAATTAAAACGGTATAAAAAAACCAATTATAATTATTGACTATACATAGAGCGTAAATGTGTGAGAGTGTCCTGCAGGACATCTACGCGGTTAACGACATCGCGTTCCACCCGGTGCACGGCACGCTGGCGACGGTGGGCTCGGACGGCTCCTTCTCGTTCTGGGACAAGGACGCGCGCACCAAGCTCAAGCCCTCAGAGCCGCTGGACCAGCCGCTCACCAAGTGCGCCTTCAACCATAACGGACAGATATTCGCCTATGCAGTGGGCTACGACTGGTCCAAGGTGTGTATACACGACATGAAACTATGTCGCCGTGAGAATAATGCAAGTTGTGTAAGTGACCAATACATTAGAGTCTGGACTAACAGACAAGCACTGATATTGCAGGCATATGCTAAAGGGTGATGATTTATTGTTTTCTAAAGTTTACGCAAACACTACACATTGAAATGAAACAACTTTTACAGATCTACTCGCGTTAATTTTGATGATGATGATGTTTTGGTGATGATTTAAGTCTATTAAATGAGATATTTTAATATTTGCAGGGTCATGAACACTTCAACCCTGCCAAGAAGAATTACATTTTCCTGCGGCCAGGCTATGAAGACCTGAAGCCGAGATCAACATGAAAAATGTATATTTTAAGTTTTATTTCTTTTTCCTTATTTTTGGAGATATTTTCATTACTGTTGTTGAGTCTAAGGAAAGTTACATATAAATACCATAAAAGTCTTATTGTACATAGATAATTTTGTACTATTTATAAGTTGCTTACTCATTTAACAAACATCTAAATATACAAAACAATAATTTGATGAAATTGGTTTTAATTAAAATCTTTTTTTTAAAGAACTATAAAAGTTATTAATGTTAGTCAGCAAAGCGAGCTGTATATTAATCATCATCAGAAACACTGCCCTGGACTGGCTGGCTACACTGGCTAACCAATTAAACTGAAGTGGCTATTAATAAAAATTTAAAAAATTAGTAACAAACTGTATCACAAAAAATATGCTATTCATTATCAGGACTCTCTATGGCACCAACTAATTTTTAGCTTTACTAAAAATGTCAGTCACAAAAAACTTATTTTGCTGGATGCACCAATGTTTTTAAAAGCCTTTGAAAATCATGGAGTCCTCCACGTGTCTTCTATGACAGTTTTCCTGTAGCTGTAACAGTTAAGGTAGCTCCCATGGGTCAACACCCACCAGTACCTGCCATGGCATAATAATAATAATATTTTTTTTATTTCAAATTGAATTTTAGCCTATTACTGAATTTTGAACTTGTACACATTTTTTTCATGTGTAGATGTGGGTTGATATAGGAAGTTTATTTGTGTGGCCTCAGTGCTAAATATGTTGCAATATGCCTAATAATGTGTACTAGAACAAAGAATTATCACAATCAAACAAAACAAATCAAATCAAATCAAATAATTTATTTTGCACACTGTTACACAGAGAAGGGTTACAAAAATAAAAAGAAGCATAAGAATATTATGGTGAGCAGTGAAACAGTGGCAAAAAAGTCTCCGGCTCAGCATGTGTCACAGCATTAGCAAAGCCATCGCTATGACGCTGATTTTCAGACGGAGGCAGAGTTGCATTCGTAGGTACAAAAGTTGTTCCTTGTATCAATTAATTATTGTTATTCGTGTTAATCTATGATTGAATTTTATAAATTTATAATATGTTTAATATGATTAGTGAAAATAAATAATAAGTAATTTGATTAGTCGAATGATTTAAAATGCAAAATGTCAGATAAACAATAATAAAAAAACACGGTAAATTGAATCTATTTAAAAATGATGCTATTTATTATTTATTTTTTATTATATTAATTTAAAAATAGATGAATTATATTATCAACATTGATGAACGAAATCTTCCTAATATTTAGCAACTTCATGGAGTGATTTTTTGCATCTTAAGCAGGTGTTTCTTAAGTCTACTTTTGAAGGTAAACTTGCATTCAGCTTGTCTTATTGGCGGTGGGAGGTTGTTCCAACATTTTGTTGCCAAATATCGGAAACTACCCCGGAACGCAGCAGTCTTATGTCGTGGTATGACTAGCTTCCAAGACGCACCTCTAGTGTTGTACTCAGAGCGTGAGTGTGCCCAGGTCAATTTATTGGACAAATATTTAGGAGCACCACTTAAAATTACATCAAACAACAAACTTGCAAGATGAAGATTGCATCTCGCTCTCATCTTTAACATATTAGACTCATTAAGAAAAGGTGTTACATGCGTTCTCTGTGGCACGGTAAAGCAGAATCTTGCACAAGCATTCTGTACACGCTGCAAGACTTTTTTCGTACGCTCTGGCAAGCATGGTCCAAAAACAGGTAGACAGTAATTTAGCCTTGAAAGAACAAGTGCTTCGCACAGTCTTATTCTGAGCTGCTCGCTAATGTTAATCAAGAAAGGCTTCTTTAAAAATTTAGTAAAACATTTTATTTTATGTTGGAATTTATTGTTAAAATTAAATAAAAATAACAATATCTATTAAATGTATTCTATATCACCCACTGTGTGCCCCAAGTGAGTTCAATGCGCCTTGCACTCCTCTTCGTGGCCGTGGCCGCCGCCGCCGCCAATCGCCTTCTCCAAGCCCACGGTGACGATGGTCAGCACCAGGCCCAAGCCGAAGCCGCGGAAGAACACGTTGCGCGCGCGGCTCATGCGGGTACCAAACCCAGGGTGGAACCTCCACACCTCATTCCTACAATGTTATGAATTGCAAATTAAAAAATCAGATCAATGAGGTGGACAAGACATTGGTAATTACAATATACCTTATCCATGGATCTCGAAGACCTTTCTTAGCTAGTGCTTTCTCAAGTTCTTCCATCTGCGGTATTCCCTTGATTTGGAATGTTGTATAGTGTGGGATTCTGTATGGAGGTTCACCATCGTGCCCACCCATCTTTACTAACTGTAATGGAAAAATCTTTTAACAACATAACCTAATTTATGTTACATAACGAAAGTATAAAAAATACTTGTAAACTCTTCTTATAACTTGCCCATAACAAGTTTTAACTGAAAACATGCTAATAGATGTTACACCGACCTATTCAATAAATAAATAAATCGCAATTAAAAAGGAGAACAATTTTACTAGATTTTTGACAATGACATTGACTGACAAACAATTGACATCTTATCTTACGGGCAGTGTTGCCAGACTGTGTTGCCAGTATTACCGTGGCGTAAACTGTACCCCTAAATTACCGTACAATTACCGTACACACGGCGGCAGATCAACCTACCCAAAATTGTCAAATTTCTACAATCAATTTTAAACTTTATTGTTTGGTTATAAGGATCAATATTCATTGGAGAAATTTTACAGATTTGGGTAGGTTGATCTGCCGCCGACTGTACACGATGGTTGTATGAAAAGTCGCTATAATGTATTAGATTTTTCCAAATTATTTTCTAATAGACAGAATAATAGTCGTTAACTACTTAAAAGGTTTTATTTCTTAACTTTTTAAGGCAGTAGGGTCAGTAGGCGTCTTATTGCCGTATTTATGATATTGAACGTCAACTTTAGTAAATGAATGACTGACTTAACGAACTTTGTTCAGTCAGTCATTCATTTCATTCAGACATTTTTCTCGGCCGCTTGTTCATTCATCTATCATTAAATAAGAAGGAAAGAGACAGCAAATAGCATTTAATTAGAAGTGCGATAGAGAGAAATTACGGTCCCACACTCCCACCCACCAACATAAGAGACAGTTCTGAGGTTGGTTCAAGTTGGTTGAGAGATTAGGCGCCAATTTAAAATTACCGTACGTTTTGATGAATTTCGGCACTTTTCTTAGAATTACCGTATGGTTTTCGTACCACGATAGATTACCGTACAAGCCTTGAAAATACCGTATAAATACGGTAATTACCGTACGTCTGGCATCGCTGCTTACGGGTTACTTTTTTCATATTTAATTATTAATGGCATAGGTTGTTGGGTCCCTTGGTAGTACTATGTATAATATTGGGTGATTGAGCCAACAGTAGGTCAATTCTATTAAAAAACTGCAACTGCACGTTTACGCCTGTCATTTGTCGCGTGTAGGAGCAGTGCCGTGGAAATAGACGTATTCTATTAAAATTCTCTGCACCACAACTACACTACAACTGTGCGACTAATACACTACAGCTGCACGAATCCTGCAATAACCCTGCAATAAAACTAAAAGGACTAATGGCGAATGCTACACGCTCGATACAGATCGCGATATTTGGATCACGATATTTTTTTTTTTTTATTTTTTTTTTTTTGTGGTTATTTATTTATTTATTTATTTATTTTTTAATATTTATCGAGTGTGTAGTACTGTGTATCGCCGAATCGTGATACGGATCGGTGGATTTCTAAAAATCCAGAAATCCAACGATCCGTATCATGTATCGTTGATAAATATCGAGAGTCTAGTCTCTGCTCGATATTTATCGTGTCAGTATCATCCAGTCAGCGATGGAGGAGGACGCGTTGAACGAGACGGCACACGCCGCAGCCCTTACGAACGTTCAAATATATTTAAAAGAGTTTATAATTATGTTGGAGACACTAGGTACCTGAGGTTTGGGACAGCTTAAGTCAAGATAGTATGAATAAAGTAAAAAGACCGAATGTGTATGAGAATATGCTGCAAATTTTTAAAAAGATAAAAACCCGCTGCATCTATCAAAAACGTTATTGCAAAAATTAACTCATTGAAATCTAATTATACAAAAGAATTTAAAAAAGTTTTCTCTGTCTTGAAGCCAATATTTTTCCCATTTTTTTCTCTCCACACGCCTTTTTATTGCTAACGCTATTATGGTAGCAACACAAGCTTTCTTTATATTGTCACTCATCGCGGACTCAATGCACGTCTTTCTTGATTGAATATTTACCGGCGTACTGACGCGATCCGTATCGAGCGTGTAGTATCTGCTTGCGATCCAGATATCGTGATCCTGGATCGTGATTCTAATATCGTGATAAATATCGAGCGTGTACTGCGTGTAGCATTCGCCTATGTTACCTTAAAATAATAAAAATTTGTAATTTTTTTTAAAGTTTTATTGAAAATTGTACTAAACGGTATACGGTAGGTCCTAGGTAAAGGTACAGGTAAATAATAAAATCGTTGAGCGCACGTAACCTACGTTTTGTAAATAGCATTTTTGAAGTGAAAACTTCTCTAGCGGCGTTGTACACTTTTTTGTAATGGGTAAAAAATGTTAAATTCGCGTCAGGACACGTGACTCGCGTCAGGACATGTGACCTGATCGAAAATTCGTAAGACGGATGGAGCGTAGACAGCTGGCGCGGCGTAGGAGAGGAAGTATCCCCCTCTCTTTCTACGGCGCGGCGAAAATGTATGCCTGCTGTTTCGTTTAGGCGGCGCAGGGCGCTTGTGCGAATGTTCGAATGCTTTTTATTGTAATATAAATTGTCATGCATGTTTGTGTACGATAGCGCAATAAATAAATATTGTATTCTACCACATAAATGATAGTACTTTTATACTGATAATTGAAGCAATTCGCGCAAAATTATTCCCTAACCATTCCAAAATATCAAAAATGCACAACGTTAATATTCAAGTTTTCACTTCTGCCGGCACTCCCGGAGTGCAACCCGTCGTTTTTTTTATAGCTTTTAGTATTTTCAAAAAAAACGGATTTTTTTAATTTTTAACTTTCATAATGCTTATAATACGCTGTGCAAAAGTTGCTCACGATCTACTTCAATAAACCTGCACAAAAACTGCACCAATTCTGCTGTCATTACTACACAAATGTCAAAATATTTTATTGGAATACGATTATTTTGCAGTAAACGTGCAAGTGTAGTGCAGTTTTGTTAATGTAATACCTATATGCGTTACTTCTCCGTCCCTGCAACACTACGGCAGCAGCGCTGCTTATCAGAATATCGAAACGTCAAAATTTGCTCATTTTGACACACGCGACGCTGCGGTGTAGTTGCAGTTATTTAGTAGAATCGGCCTACAGCTTCATGTGAATGGAGCCGTGTCAAGTTAGGGAAATGTTGTAAAGTATTTTCCTTACTATATTTATTTTAAACTTGCTTAGGTACTTACTTACATAATAAACAAAGAATAAGCTCCGAATAGTTAATCCTCAGAATAATAACTAATCCGTGTTTTGTCTCTTTTACTCCCATTTGAAATGACATTTACGTGACAGGAACAAAACACGGAATAACTATTCGGAGCATTTATTGTTTTCTTAAGTTTACGCGAACACTACACATTGAAATGAAACAACTTTTACGGATCTACTCTCGTTTATTTTATACATCAGTTGTTCAATACGCAGTCGGTGTGGGTGGAACACTAAGACTTCGTTCTAATCATATCATACCACGGCGGGACGTACTTAAGTCCGCGGTTGCCTCTACCTAAGAAGTATAAGAAATCACTTACAGCGAGTGTCCTTTCTTCAGCTTCTGGACAGCGGCGGTGAAGGGATCACTCCCCTATAACAATCACGCCGGAGAAAGCCCAGCTTTGGGCCTGGTCTTCTTTAATTTTGGGAACACTCGCACTCAACTTCACCACTAATTTTACAGTACACACGGAGCCCTATTTGGGCTATCAAAACATGTGATTAAAGAACGGGAGCACCAAACCGTCACGTCGCGCACAGTCAACGACCGACCACGCCAATGTCTCAAGGCGGACTCGCCGTACGCGCCCGCGCGCCTTTGATTTATAACATCCCCCCGTCCCGGACCGTCATCAACGGTACGCTAGTCTACGGGTAAACGGGAGAGTGTGGTGACCGCTCTCTTCAAGACCGAATCTCCAACCAAGACCTCAGCAAAACGTGGCACTCCATTAGCGCCGAAGGTTAACTTAACGGTGCGCCCCCGCCGCCAAAATAAGGGTGGAAGGTTGGCATCCTTAACTAAAACAAGGTCACCATTCTTGGGTGGATTGGTTTTATCGGTCCACTTAACGCGCTGCTGTAAGATATGCAAATACTCCAACGACCAGCGGTCCAAAAACTCTGGGACAACTGTTGCAATAGCTGGTAACGCGACAAACGATGGGATCTTACTTCAGTCAACGGATATTCCGGCAGCGCATTAAGGGGTTGTCCAATTAAAAAGTGTCCTGGGTTCAACGCCTCCAGGTCATTTGGGTCCGATGACAGTGGGCACAGTGGTCTCGAATTGAGGACGGCCTCAATCTTACAAAACACCGTATCAAGTTCCACAAAAGTGAGGACGGTGTCTCCTATCACACGACACGCAGGTGGGTTTTGGCAGCCTTCAGCTCTCAATTCAATTCAATTTTTTGAAATATGGCTCTCGCTCACAAACGTATGTCTGTGCTCTCGCGAGGCTCTCGCTACGATTTAGGCAGGTTATTAGCCTGAGCCGAAGCATAAACAATTTTCATTATGGCCGAAGCCCGGCTGCTTGACAGCCACGGGCTGTGTTGACAGCACATGTCCCTGAGTTGACAGGTCTTGTTTATTCTCTTTAAAGATACATCTCAACCACAAGGTAAGATGTGAACGCCACTTTAAAAAAAAAAAAAGCTTAGCTCAAAGATACTCTGTGGAAGTCAAACAAACTTGTTTTGTTAATTTATCTGCGACCGACCAAGAGGCGGCGCGGGTGTTGCTTGCTTTCTTGCGATTGCTGATTGACTACGCAAAAAAATAAAGCATTGAAAAAAGGACGCGACTTTCCTCTAGTGCGCTTGATAATAATGATTAACAAATTTCGATAAATTCAAATTTTATGTTTCACAAATAAAGTTTCATTTAGTGTTGACTAGAATCATTGAAACTATTCTATGAACTTAACATTTTGCAAATAAAAATAGAACATCTGAGTGAACCGTCAACTATTTTGGTGTTGTTTATCATGAGAAGCCGTAAAGACTGATGTGTAGGTCGCCAACGGTGGCCAGCCTGTGGCTGGCGGCGGCGGCGGCGCTGATGGCGAGCGCGCCCGTCGCCGGCTCCTCGCCCGCGCGCCCCGGTGAGTCTACCAGCCCGCAACGGTGCTCCACTCAATGCAAAAGCAGAGCATGTTACCTAGACATTGGAATTTAATTAGGAAGATTAATCTAACCCTGTTTGCCTCATAAACCGCTACATCACTTTATTATTACTTCCTCATCATTATTTCGACATTGATAGTTTGTAAAACGGCACATTGTAAGCTAGAAAATAAATGCATGTTTCGTATGTGGTGTGTAATTACTATTATTGAACTGCTTGCCCAAACCCTGTGCTAAGAGCATTCATTCATTTAACACAACTTATTTACCTGAAAGAGAATCTATGATTTATGTTTTAATAGAATTTGTTTATTTTTCTTTCTTCAACTTAAGAGCCACACTCTTTTCAGTAGAATTAGCTTGGGATAGAGAAGAATGGAAATGGATTAACATAGGAATATATGTGATTTCTTAACAGACTAAATTTTTTGTTCATTCAGCAAAGCGTAATAATTGTTGCTTTATCATTATATCAGATCAACTGAGCGCTGCGGATAACTGTTATTAAATCTGTGGCTGCGGGTGTGTCAGCTCCACGATAAATACCTTAAATGTGTAGTTGCATTAGTTGATTATGTTGTTTACCAAAATTTTGATGCTGGTAAATAAAAATTTTGCAAAACGAGAAAAGGTAGGTTGATGCAAATAATGCAGGGTTAAACCAAGAGATTCCTAGATCTAATTTAGGGTGGTTTGATAATTCGGCCGTCATAAGGAAAAAGGGCACAACTAACATTTTTTTTAAATTTGAGTTAGATACACATTTGGAATCAGGAGAAAAAGGCCTATCTTTTCAAACCCGTTTTTCTCCCGATTTGAAAAATGTTAGATGTGCCTTTTTTAATTATGACGGCAGAATTAATCATAAAAAAATTCAAACTAATGCAAAGGTATAGTTTCATTTAGTACCTACATGCACATGCACCGATCCAATCCAAACCCTTTGGAGAATCTAGTAGGGCATGGGGACACGCACTTTTAAGTGTGTGATATACAGACGGCTCCAGAAAAGAGTCGACAAAGCTCTCCGGGGCCAGCGTGCACATTAAATGTGCAGACGGGAAGGAGATAAACAAGTCGATACCGTTAGGAAGATTCGCCAGTGTCTTCCAGGCGGAAATATACGCAATAATGGCATGCGCTGAGATGGCCGAAAACCTTACTATTACAGGAAAGATGGCTATCTACAGCGACAGCCAGGCGGCGCTGAAGGCACTAGACAGGGAAGAAACGACATCAGCAATCAAAGTCAAAGTCAAAGTCAAAAATTCTTTATTCAAATAAACTCAAAAAATCATCAAAGAATGCAAGGTATTATTAAAAAGACTGGCTGAGAGAACGGACCTGACGATAGCGTGGGTTCCCGGACACGAGGGAAACACGGAAAACGAACAGGCCGACGAACTAGCCAGAAAGGGAGCAGAGGAAAACCTGGGGGGACCGGAACCCCGGCTGCCAATAGCGCACAACATCACCAAGGGAGTAATCAGCCACAGCATGACATCAAAAACCAACCGAAGATGGAGGTCCTCGAATGGTATGAGACAGTCGAAGATCTTCATCAAAGAAATGGATAAGAAAAAGACTAGCAAACTAATGGGACTCACCAGAGAGAACATGAGGCTAGTCATAGAAATCATAACAGGACACTGTCGGCTGAACAGACATCTGACAGTGATAGGAGTGAAAACCGACCCCTTATGCCCGGAGTGCATGGAAAGCGAGGAGACCAGCCTCCACCTACTAGCTGAATGCCCTATGTACTCACAGATTAGATGGGAGCCTTTCGTATCGGAAGGACATTTAAGTAAAACGTCCTATGAGCACAATGTCCTAAAAGCAAAAAGACCTGAGAGCAGCTCGTCCTATTAGCAACATGACCTAATAGCAAATGGTCCTAATATCATAAGGACATGATAGCAACATTTATAATAGATACCTATACAAACACAAGTGAACAGGAAAAGTTATTAAAGTTATAAACTGTACTAAAATATTTATATATTGGACTTGTCTTAGCATTGTTTAATTACTACCTGCTGAAACAAACATTTAGTGTATTTTGGGCCTAGGACGTTTTGAAAATTAGTCAATAAGAGAATCGTGTGTTTTGATATTTCCATTTTTTTTTTGTTTTTTTTTCCATGTGTATATATTTTAGTGTATTTTGGGAATGAGACGTTTTGGGAATAAGTTTCAATGAGACTCGGTTCATTTGAAATTGAGTCTTATTGACAATAGTATAGCCGACTGTGTCGATAGCTGTATCGTGTATACAGAAGTACTTTATATCCATATTTTATAAGACCGGGGATCTTACTGATAATATATTTTCCAAGCGTTCCTTTATTCTTCCGTTTTTTACTATTTACTCTTAGTTATCATAACGTGATGTTCTTAAAATAGTTTTTTAATAGATTGTTCGCTAATAAACGCGGGTGAAATAGCGGGGTACAGCTAGTTTTCAATAAATTTATACTATGTTTACTAGTGGACCCGGCGGACTTCGTACCGCTTTGACAGTTTCCATTCATTCCCGTGGGAATATAGGGATAAAAACTATCCTATGTGGTAATCCAGGTTACAAACTATCTGTATGCCGAATTTCATCCAAATCCATTCAGTAGGTTTTACGTGAAAGAGTAACAAAAATCCATCCATCCATACTTACAAACTTTTGCGTTTATAATATTAGTAGAATATATTAGAGTGACATATTATTTTCAATAAATGATTTATTTGTGTTATCAAGTGTACTTGCCTATTTAAGGACGTTTAGCTATCATGTCCTTATGATATTAGGACCATTTGCTATTAGGTCATGTTGCTAATAGGACGAGCTGCTCTCAGGTCTTTTTGCTTTTAGGACATTGTGCTCATAGGACGTTTTACTTAAATGTCCTTCCGATACGAAAGGGATGGGAGCTCTGGGGGTCGGACACATTACACATAAAAGGACCTAAAGGATCTGAAGGTGGAGCAGATAGCAAGATTTACCAAAGAGACTAAAAGATTTGACGGGGCGCCGTGAAAGCTGGATGAACCTTAACTCCCTTATATAGGGAAACGGGGAAAAGGATGAAGTAGCCTGCAACAATGCGGGTGGATCGTCCGTCCGGCTGGCGACGTCCCCATGAGAAATAATAATAAGTGTGTGATGCTGTTCCCTCTAGAAAACCTCCGAAGGTGATTAGTTTCACACGGCTTGAGGGACCCTTTACGTACCTCGCCACCCCCAAAAGCCCAGTGAAGCTGAAAATGCCGTATCAGGCATCAGCAATCTCTCTCCAAAATAAAAAACCTACATGCAATAAAAGTCACCATGATATGAATAGTTTCCTTATAATAAGTAGTACAGTGAAATTCTTTGCCGGCGCACGTGTTTCCCAGTTCCTATAGTCCCGGGTCTTTTAAGCGGGGCGTGAAACGGCATTTATGCAGGCCGTCATGAATGGGTGCGCTTGTTATCGTGCTTGTACCACGGTGGGGAGCGCTCTCAGACTGCATCGGCTGCTTACCATTGTTAGAGTACTATTTTATTATAATGTTACTGTCAGGTGACAGCTTGATATTTGAATACTTAATATAATTCATCAATTATATTAAGTGTTCAAGATAAACAATAGAAATAAAGCGGTATTATCAGTAACTTTGGCTTTTAATGTTTTAGATTAAATAAAACTACACTTAGCTTTTATCAGAAGTGGCATTTTTGTGAATTACCAAATAATAACAATGGGGAAAAAACGTTCTAAACGCTCACGCCACACAAATCGGCGAAGAAAAGATTACTCTACAGACGATTCCTATACTGATGGTACAGAAAGTGATTCAAGCCCACACAGAAGAAGGATGCGATCCTCGAAACGACGTCGATCTCGGAGTCGTTATACTCCAAAGCTGCGTGACATGAATTCTGCGACCGGACGAGAGAGTACTAGTTGCAGTAGAAGAAGTACGGAACGCGCAAGACAATCTGCGACCGGACGAGACTTTGGGGAGCAGGCGGCAGAGGCGACGGATGTCGTGACCGGCCCTCCAAGAGTGTGTTCGGCCGGCGCTGTACATCGGCCAGCGGGCGCAGCATCGCGTTTACGTTTGGAGACCACAGCGGACCTTCAGAAGGTGATAGATGCTGTGTCTATGGATGGCGTGACTCAGGTACCGCAACTAGGACAATCCAGTGAGTTAAAAACAAACACTATTAATCCTAACTTGTTAGTTAACTTAAATGATTTTTCGCAGTTGTTACAATCTCTTATTAAGCCTAATATGCCATCATCTATTAACTCTAGTATTAATATGATTCCTGAATTCGACCCTGCTATTAAAAACCACCGTATTGATTTATGGATAGCAAAGGTGAATGAGTGCACAAAGATATATCATTGGGACGAAACACAAATAATGCATTATGCACTCCCCAAGCTTATAGGCAATGCAAAAAAATGGTATCATAGTCAACCTTCTATTTTACATAGTTGGGAAGAGTGGCAAGCGCTTTTATGCAAAGCTTTTCCCACTGAAACAAATTATGGAGCGCTTTTAACAGAAATGCTTGATCGACGACTGAAGTTTGGAGAGGGGTTGGATGAATACTATTATGAGAAAATTATGCTTTTAAATGCATGTGACATCTCTGGTAAAAGAGCTGTTGATTGTATCATTCATGGTATTGATGATCGTACCATTCGTGCAGGAGCATCATCGACACGTTTCACTGAGCCTGAAGATTTATTAAAATTTTTGAAAGATGTTTGCAAAGAACAAAAAGACCTGTCACGGGCAACTATTGTTAATAAGAATAGGCAAATAAATAATTTGATTTGTAATAGGTGCAATGAAAGTGGACATAAAGCAGCTCAGTGTCGTGCAATCAATTCTCAAAATAATCAAAATTATTCTTTGGTTTGTTTTAATTGCAAAGAAAAGGGACACAAAGTACAACATTGTATAAAGCCAATCATAAAGTGTAATGAATGTCAAAAATTTGGACATATTAGCAGCGAATGTTTTCAAAAGAAAGAAATACATAAAGATAGCAATAAACGGGTTTTACTTATTGATAGCCTTACACAAAATAATTTTAAATACCATAAACAAGCTTTAATTAATAATCAATATGAAATAGAATGTTTTGTTGATCTGGGAAGTGACTGCACGCTCATAACTCAAGCAACTGCTGATAAATTAGAACTGCCTATAAATAAAGATGACTTACCTTCTATATGTGGGGTTGCTAATATCAGTGTTCCATTGTTAGGGAAAACGCTGTTTAACATACGCATTGATTCTGTAGAAGCTGAGGTTGTTGCTTAATCAATAATGATCATTTGCACATACCGCTTTTAGTTGGACAAAATTTTACAGAATTACCAGAAGTAGTAATAACAAAGACTGCTCATTCCCTAAACATTATGTCTAGAGTAATTTCATCTGAACTACCAAATTTTGATCCGGAACAATCTCAAAATAATAAAATTGAGTTATATGTTTTATCTGATTCAGAAATTAAAGGTGTTGATTTATTACATTGTTACAGCAAAGAATTAAATGATTCAGATATATATATAAAAGGAAGTTACTGCTGTAAGGAAGGTAAAGAATATTGTGTACCAGAAGGCATTTATAGACTTAAGGATAGCAAATGCCAAATAGTAGTTATAAATATTAATAGCTTTAGTCAGCCTCTTTATTTCATAAAAGATACAATGATCGTACGATCAAATCTAGCGTCTATGGAAAAAACTCAAACTGATTTGACAGTCCCAAATAATTTAAAATGTCTTAAATCTTCTCTGTTAACACCCCTTGCTAAAGATGAAATACGAATTAATCAAAATCTTACTGCCGATCAAAAAGACAAAATTTATAATTTAATTGTTAAATATAGAAGCTGTTTTGCGTTAGATTTATCTGAGATCGGTTGTACTCACATAAGTGAATTAGATATAAAATTAATGGATGAAACTCCTGTAGTGTATCGTCCTTACCGATTAAGCCACGCTGAAAGAGAAATAGTACGGGATATGGTCAAGGAATTGCAGGACAATGACATAGTTGAGGAGTCAGACTCCCCGTATGCAAGTCCTATATTATTAGTTAAAAAAAAGACGGGGGGTTATAGACTTTGTGTTGATTACAGAGCCCTTAATCGAAAAACGATAAGAGATTTGTACCCATTACCGCGGATTGATGATCAACTTGACCTTTTAAGTGGCAATACCTTCTTTGTCAGTCTTGACATGTCTAGTGGCTACTATCAAATTCCGATTAAAGATCACTGTAAACACATGACAGCGTTTATAACTCCTGATGGTCTTTATCAATTTAAAAGAGCTCCTTTTGGTCTAGTCAATTGTCCAGCAGTTTTTCAACGCACAGTCAATAAGATGCTTGGAAAATCACAAGGAGCGCAGTAGCATATATGGATGACCTGTTAATAGCGGGCCCCACCTTTGAGATATGTCTTCAAAAACTAGAGCAAACATTTATATTATTATTGGAGGCTGGCCTCACATTGAATGTTAAGAAATGTCGCTTTTTCGACACTGTAATAGAATATTTAGGATATGAAATAACAGCTGAAGGTGTCAGACCAGGAAACGCTAAGATTGAGGCAGTAAAATCTTTTCCTGAACCAAAAAATGTTCACGAAGTTCGACAATTCGTAGGCCTCGCTAGCTATTTCCGAAAATTCATCGAGAACTTTGCGGTAATAGCTAGACCTCTAACAAATCTTACACGACAAAATGTTCCTTGGGAATGGGAGAAACGACAGAAAGAGTCATTCCAAAACTTGAAAGATAGATTAGTTCAACGTCCGATTTTAACGCTGTATAATCCACAACATCAAACTGAATTACATTGCGATGCGTCAAAAAATGGGCTAGGTGGTATTTTATTTCAAAAAGAATCTGATTGTCTCAAATTAAAGCCTGTGGCGTACTTTAGCCGAAAAACTACTATAGATGAAGAAAAGTTACATGCCTATGAGTTAGAGACTCTTGCTGTCATCGTCTCTTTAAATAGATTCAGAGTATATCTATTAGGTAGACACTTTACCATTGTAAGTGACTGCAATGCCTTACGATCTACTTTCGCTAAAAGAGATATAATACCTAGAGTAGCGCGTTGGTGGATAGCATTTCAGGAATACGATTGTGAAATCGTTTATAGGCCAGGACATTCAATGCAACACGTAGATGCCCTTAGTAGAAATCCTCTACCCTGTGTTGACGATAATGATAAACTTGAACATTTATCTCGTGTTATGAATATCACTCAAGATGACTGGTTATTAACTTTACAGTTAACAGATCATAAGATTCAACATATTCGTTCTGCCCTTGAGGACCCCAAGTATAAGGAAATTGCAGATATAAAACAAAACTTTGTATTGAAAAATAATCGCTTGTATCGAAAGGTAAAATGGGTTGTTCCAAAAGGCGCTAGATGGCAAATTTGTCAACGTAATCATGATGAGATTGGTCATTTTTCTACGGAAAAAACATTAGAAAAAATCAAGCGAGATTTCTGGTTTCCGAAAATGACGAGGTTCATTTCTAAATATGTAAAATCATGTTTACACTGTGCATTCGCTAAAGAACCGGCGGGTCCCAAAGAGGGATTTTTACATAGCATCCCTAAAACCGACATCCCGTTTCATACTTTGCACGCAGATCATTTAGGACCATTTGTTAAAAGTTCTCATGGCAATCAGTATCTTTTATTAGTCGTGGATGGGTTCACAAAATTTTGCATTATTAAAGCTCTACGAAATACAAAATCCCAACCTACCATAAAAACTCTTAAAGATATATTTTATACTTTTGGACATCCACACAAATTAATTACTGATAGAGGTTCGTGTTTCACTTCAAATGAATTCAGGCGTTTCTGTACAGAATCTGAGATTCAACACGTGTTGAATGCTGTGTCTGCTCCAAGAGCCAACGGTCAGGTAGAGCGCTATAACCGTACCGTTTTGGATGGACTTAGGGCTTACTCTGACCGTTCAGGCGAGAACAAATGGGACCAGGACCTTGGTAAAATTCAATGGGGACTTAATAATACATTTAATAAAGGAATAGGCAAAACTCCAGCTGAAGTTTTGTTTTGTAGGCGTCCTCTTAATCGTGGGGAAGGAATCTTAGGCGAAACCATTGTTGAAACGAGACAAAATGACAAACAAATGGAAGATATTAGATTGGAAGTAAATGAGCACATCGAAAATGATCAGAGTAAACAGCAGAAAAGATTTGATCAGAATAGAAAGAGACCTAAGGTGTATTTAGTTGGAGACTTAGTAAAGATTCTAAAATCTCTACCGTCCAATGATGGCAAGAGCTGTAAACTTCTACCAAAATATACAGGTCCATTTCGAATTACCAAAATATTACCAAATGATCGCTATGAAGTATCAAGTATCCCAGGGTCAAACATTTCGAGAGGAAAATACACGAATGTCTGGTCAGTAGACCGCATTCAGCCTTGGATTACAATAGCTAACAATGATAGTGACACATCAGATGATGAGGCAAATGTGGGTTTAGCAAGAGATTGAAGTTGATTGATTTAGTGTGATTCGTTAAAGCTATAACTTAATGATTAATAAGGAAAAACTGTGATTATAATGTGATATTAAGAAAAGTTAAAGATATTTATTATATAAATAATGAAGAAAATGTGTGTTGTCAAAGTTGATGTTGAGGATATACCTATGTTATTATATATGATAAGTTATCAATATGTTCTGTTGGTTAATAATGTTAGTTGATATTGTTGATGAGTAATATGAGTATTGGGAAGGATTGACACGACCGTGAAGTCTTGCAGCTCTTTGAGTTTCTGATTTTATGGTGAGGGGTCAACTGCAAATCTCATGTTAAATGTTATGATGATGTTGTTGATGAGTATTTGGAAGGATTGACACGATCGTAAAGTCTTGCAGCTCTGTGAAGTTCTGAATTTACGGTGAGGGGTCAACTGCAAATCTTATGATTTGGAAGGTTTGACACGATCGTGAAGTTTTTGCAGCTCTTTGAATGTCTGACTTTGCGGTGAGGGGTTAACTGCAAATCTCAATCAAAATGTTGTTTTGGAATGGAAGGCGAAGGTGGCCCTAATGGTAGGGTGAAGTCTTCGATGCATTCTTGATATTTGTATGTTGTGATGTGCATATGATTAGTATTATTATAAGTTCCTAATTATGCAATGGCAGTCAACTGCTAATCTCATTTTGTTTTGGAACGGAAGGTGAAGGTTTGGTGTTTTGAGACTTGTTTATTACGTTGTTTTCATTTAAAATAGCTATAAATAGAAAAGTTTAGGGACAAACTTTGTGTGGTCAGGATGGCCGAATGTTAGAGTACTATTTTATTATAATGTTACTGTCAGGTGACAGCTTGATATTTGAATACTTAATATAATTCATCAATTATATTAAGTGTTCAAGATAAACAATAGAAATAAAGCGGTATTATCAGTAACTTTGGCTTTTAATGTTTTAGATTAAATAAAACTACACTTAGCTTTTACCATCAGGCAGGATGTAGTCACTATGACGTGCCAATATAAAGAACAAAAATAAAGATAAAGACATTTGACATTGACAATCTACAGTGCCTATGCTACTTAATAAAGTTATTATTGTTTTTGTATCAAGCCCAATAGGACAATAAACTGTGCTACCAAAGAGAAAAATTTTAAGAATTGGTCAAGTAGGTAATAGGCTTTTTGCAAAACAATAATTTAATTGTGAAATTAATATAAAAAAATAGCTATAGCATTTTTAGTAACCGCATTGACTTAGGGCACAGAACAGATAATAATACTGGCGCTTAGGGTTATTGTGACAAGAGAAGGCATGATAGGCATTCATGATATGATTGCAGCTAAGTCAGATAGAAGCAATTTGCAGTTTTATGTATGACATTTATTCAATCTATAGGAACTATGTCTACATATTTCGTGTCGGACTGGTGCCGTGCAGTTTCATATTGAACGACATCCGCACAACTGTTTTAATATTGAACGCAGTGCAAACGCATAGCAGCTGTCCAACACGAAACTTCTAATTTGAAAGAGCCCTTATGTAGTTGCTACTTAGTAGAGTAAAACAAAATTAATCTTAAATGATAAAGACAGAAACATTTATTGACCTGCACAATACATAACAAAAAGGATACATGAACGAGTTTGAGACAAGGAAGTTAATGCAATTTTGAATTAAAGTTTCATTGTATTTATTACTACCATTAACTCGCGACTTTGTCCACATGGATTTCGTATTGTAAAATTCAATACCTTGATTCTCAAAAAACAAACTTAAAAAAAAAATATAGCCTATAATACCCACAACAAATGTATTTTATCAGTAAAAGAATTTTTGGAACTGTGGTTCATATATCTAAAAATCCAGAGATCAGCCCGACCCCGACAAACAAACAAACATTATCACAAACATTACCTCTTTACTAATAGTAGTATAGATAAGATAAAAATTATTGAAGTGTCTTTGTGTACAAATTGGTCGAGCGACACCATCTACATAGACTGTTTTTCGAAAAAAAATAATAATGACGACAATGTTGGAGCAAATTCCAGTTTTCTAGTTGACCCTCCACTAAGCCAAACAATAATTGTGTTTTGTCGTTAAGGGAAGACTCTTTAATCGCTAGCGCTCGCTGGAGGCAGCCTCCCGCATCCGTGGCGCCGCCGCCGCCCGCCCGCCGGCCCGCCGGCCGTGTCGGCGCGGTGCAGCGCTGCGCCCGCTCGCCGCCCGCCCGCGCCGCCGCAGAATGCGGTTGCATGGATCGATCGGTTGGCCACTCCGCTAAAACCGCACTTGCACTCTATGAGCTGCTGTCTGCAACCGTGATCGATGATCACCTTCAGCGATTACGATTTTATTTAACATTTCGGTATTTTCGGTCATCAAATGCCTTTCATTCAAATTCTTATCTCACCTGGGAACCGGTGACTTGCATTGCATAGCATCAAACAAGATCACTTAAATACCCTATAGCTGGTGTCCCGGTGTGCGGTGTCGGTCAAGTGCCGCGGCTCGCTCGGTTCCAGTGCGCAGTTTCGCTTTCAGGGAAGAGCCGCGCGCCCGCTTCTATTTACGTTGCGAGAAATGGGTCAAGCGCACTTTGAGAGCCCAAGTGAAGCACTTCACTTCAGATTTCGTTTTGAAGGTTCCGTAAAAAGAGATTAGGCGTCTGTTTATACACAAATGTAAAAACATGAAATGGTCTACTTTTTAATTAAAAGAAGACAAACATAGGTAATAATAACAGAGTAGTCCTCATAACAGTGTTGTCGAATGCCTATGTGTACAAATTATTTGCGCTATAACTTAAGTTACCCTCCACCCACGACTCATTTACACACCCTCTGGATGGCTATTGACGGAAATGATTAGATAAACGGCGAATAGAGACTAACCCATTAGACTGATTGTTCGACGAGCTGCCGCGAAGGTCGGCGCGGCGGCGGCGGCGGGCGGGCCAGGGCC
The DNA here is from genome assembly GCA_947562085.1 of Eudonia lacustrata. Lineage (NCBI taxonomy): Eukaryota > Metazoa > Arthropoda > Insecta > Lepidoptera > Crambidae > Eudonia > Eudonia lacustrata. The sequence continues at coordinate 221,928 of OX387328.1, forward strand.
ACCGCGCTGGTCGTTGACTGCGCCCGCGCCGCCGCGCCGCCGCGCCGCCGCCGCCGGGACCCGTGGACCGGTCCGATACCCCGCACCATCGACACTCCGCTATAACTAGTAGTGCTTAGGTTGTTAACCAAGCCCACCGCTAACTGCTGGCAGCATAAGGATAAAGTAGGCACCTATTCGTTTTAGTGGTGGACACAACCAACAGACGGTTACATTTTAATCTGATGGTAATTCTCGAGAAAGCCAAGGATGCCGTTCAGAAAGAAAAAGAAAGAGCATGAGTCTTCATGTCTTCATGAGTCGAGCATTTCACCGAAATCAAAACATAATTATCTCATAAAATACGTGGTAGGGTAGGTATGCCGTGCGTGCTGCGCGGGTGTATCGGCCGCGGTATCGCGCGTCGCCGTCGCGTCGTCGCCGCGCCGCAGCTGGGACGTCCGGCTCGGTTTGTTTGTGTCCTCTCCGCCCGTCTCGATCGATGTAACGACTAACGACCTCTCGTCTTATTGATAACGATACTTTCATTCATATTATGTTTTTGTTTTTTTGTTTAAGTACTAGATACCTACCTATCTACTGTAATGTAACACGCTGGCAATGGGATAATTATCATCAAAGCTATACAGCTTTGGTGCATTGGTCAACGGAATATAGAGTAGGGATAGTAATCAATGTCTGACAAAAGTTAAAGCGCATTAAAGCGCTGGTTTTTTGTCATTAAATTTCCGGCGGATGAGATACAGCTTACATTGTGCAATAATTAATAATTATGAATAATGAGTAGGTATTTACTGTGCAGATTTATCTAACGTACCTAATAGTCTAATACAACTAACAACATTGATACGAGCATTTTAATTTAATGTACCTACTCAAAAAATTATCGCGGGCGAGTGGACTAATTAGTGTGCCGATACCGTTTACACGGCGGCGGCGGCGGCGGCCACTGATAAAAAAACATTAATACGAACGCTCCTCCTGGTCCACATTTATTCCAAAATAAATTAAATTGTGATCATTGACCAATACCTTCTGGTAGTGTTGTAATGGCGTGTGGTATCGTATCGTAGTAGGTACCTCGATTAAATACAAGAATACACATAGATATAGGAAGATATGTGATGTGGATGTAAATAAGAACACCAGTTGCATTTAACTTTGTGTATTATCATAAAAATGTTACAGTATAGTATATTATATCGATCTTATTTAAATTACCCGTGGATCCGGTAATGGGTCGACCCACCCGGGACCACGGGTAATGACTGGATCTCCGAGCACCTCGGCTCTTAGGCTGGCCGCGCACTAGGCAGCCAGTTCAGAGCAGCCACAACTGGCCAGTTATGATAATATTGTCGAGCGGCATGGACGTAGAAGACTTCTCTTTAAATTTAACGCTCATTCCATTGGCTGCCGCAGCCATAAGTTCTTGGCAGCCTAGTGCGCGGTCTGCATGAAGCGCTCATATTATATCAGATAGGCTGCCTAGTGCGCCGCCAGCCTTAGCCGGTCTTCTGTCTACGCCATAAGAAATGGTCTATGCCAGTCCACGACTGTCTGCGACTGTGTCAAATCGTTGCAAACCTTTTTAACCTTTTCACCGCTCAACTATCCTGCATGCGATGTCCCGCTGTACGCCAACGTATAAATGTATTTTAATAAAGTAGGTACAAAGAAGAACTTCTATAGAAGTGCTGGCGTGGACGGCACGAAAATCTCGAACTTCTATAGAAGTTGGTTAATTACATATTCGATGATTCAAATACTCATCCAGACTAAAGAGGCTTACATACAAATAAATTAAACTAACTTTTACTATGAGTTGCATATAACCTCCTTAGAGTAGGATATAATTTAAATATAATAGAATTAAAGAGGAGCTCGATGGCGATGGCGTGCTGGCGCAGTGGTTAACGCGTACGAACTGCGATTGCTGAAGAAAGCAATTTGCGCAACGGCTGGTCCGTCGGATGGATCACTAAAAGTTTATCATCTCGAACTCCTCTGTGCTTCGGAAATGTTCGGAAAGCACGTAAAGCCGTTGGCGGCCTGCGTGGTGGTCTACGGGGTCTACGTCTACGGACCCTTCTCCCTGTGCTGTTTCCATACATAGGAAAGGCGCCCCAGCTGTGGGGACATCAAATGAGCTAGATAGACTAATAGACTAGACTTAATATCAATTCCATCATTATGTGAAATTGTGAAGTGAACACAGAATTTATTTATTTATTTATTTATAGGTACACAGACAGATTACCATCAATACAATCTATAGTTAGTAATGCAAATATAAGTTGAGAAGGCTAGACAATAACCCAAAAGAGAACACAACATGATTGAAAAAAAAATTATAACATTATACTTAAACACAAATAAATACACAACAAAAGATTTGGAACAAAGATTATGAGTTTAAGGAGAAGAAGAGGATTGCTCATTTTTAAAGACGTCCGATACAAACTTTTTGTATCGTGTGAAATTGGCGTTATAAATATCAATGTCTTTGCTACTACGCCTCATTTCATTATAACAACAACGGCACATTCTTACCAGAGGGCTAAAATAAGACTTGTTGTTTTTATAGGTATGTATTGCGAAAGTGTTAGGAGATCGTGATTTGTGTCTTGTGTTAATGTTAAACGATGCAAGCAGATCTGGAGCATCAATACTTGCATGGAGTACCTTATGCAAACAAAGGAGATCGTATCTTTTGCGCCGGGCTTTCAAAGAAATAACTCCAAACTTAGACAGCCGTTGATTGTGGTCTCTGAGAGTTCGACCAAGGTTACATCTGTACGAAAGTAATGTCGCTGATCACGGTGTAAACTGATGGTAGTACGTATTATTTCTCTTCTTACAGGGATGTTAAATAATAAGCAGATTCTACATAACTACTTCTATTTATTACTTTTATCAAGATTTACATAGAAAACCATTAGCAAACCATGCGCATACACTTCTTTTTTTCCACAAGTGACAGTTCCGTTCAATATGGCTGACTTATGGCTTATTTCAATCGATCTATTGACGATCGATTAATACTTATCGATTTTAGTTTTCAATCATGTATTTGTAATTTTGCACTTATATTAATAAAAGATTATTTGAGCAGTATTTTCGAATCGCCAACATACGTTTTTACGCACTAAGGTAGGTTACTACCTAGTACACACTAGGTACTACGGCACTAGGTTGAGTTGGTTGATCACGACCACTATGTCAATTTGATATGGCGGTTTGGTTGAGTCGCGACGCGTCGCTTCCGATGGTGCGCGCGCGCTGGCATGTGCAGAGCGACGTCAAGGACGACCCGATCAAATGCGACTTCGCCTTGGACTGAGGGTTGCGCGGTCATATACCATTCCTTTTTGTTAAACGCGCGGGCGCTGCGTTTCGTTTTTCGATGTTTTGTTCGTCACGTCTTGGCGTGAACTTCCTCCGGGCCCAGGGTGTGGTCATCCAAGCCAGGGCCTGGCTATCTTGAAGACAGGTCTCCGGCAGTGTGGGGTAATACCATTCTCCACTGGAGGGCGGGAAGGTTGTCCTCCTTGACGATCACAAGTTCTCCAACTCGGGGAGGGGAGGAAGGGGACAGCCATTTGGAGCGGGTTTAGAGGGAGTGAAGGTAGGATCGAGTCCACAACGTCCAGAAGCGTTGAGAAAGGGTCTGTATGAGCTGAAACCGTTTAAGAGTTGGTACCGGCCTATCTTCCAGGGATAGTTCGGGTAGGGCCGTTAGTGGGCGGCCTATGATGAAATGTCCGGCTGTAAGCGGCGCGAAGTCTGAAGGATCAGACGAAAGTGGGGAGAGAGGTTTGAAGTTAAGTACAGCCTCAATTCGCGTTAGAAGCGTTAGAGAATTCCTCGAATGTAAGGTGTTGATCACCAATTACACAATAGAGCAGTTGCTTTGTTGATTTTATGTTGATTTCACGTAACGCGCCGAACCACTGATCCCTTAGGGACATTTAGTAACCACGTAATGTGCTGACCATCGAGCTTGCGCACAATCATAACTTTATTTGAGACGATAAAATTGTGTACTTCAATGAGCTGATTCCTAGCGCCTACATAATTTGTACCGCAGTCTGAGCGTTGTGATGCAGCGAGAAACGCTTCTGTGCTGGCTCTAAATGAACTGCCTTAGTTGAGAGGCAAACGAATATACAAAAGTAAGCTTTTAGAAGTTTAGCGTTACGTATTGTTCATAATAACATATTATCTATGTTGGTAATCCAATTATAAATAAATAAATAAATATTTACAATAGAGCCACTTGGCTACGGAACTCCAAAAATAAAAACAGAAATTAATAAAAAATGTATTAGTAACAATATTACCCAAAATGAAACGGGCTACATTCAAAGCACACCTTTGCCGGTTAGGTACATATCGATAAGAAGATTATCGGTAGTGTCAATCTCTACCAAAGTGAGGTTAGGAATAGTAGGAATTTCACGTATTTGTTATTATTTTAAAATGAAATCCTATGCAATCAAAACATTAATGTGATAAAAGGCGATGGTTTTGCGTGTAGAAAAACTTTTGTAGGATATCTAAAACATTGCATTTAGACTGCTAAACAATTTAAATTGTACTACGTGTAAAATGTATAATTATGTGGGTTTTCTTTCTTAGATGACTAACATCCAGGTACAGCACACGTAACCATAATTAATCACGTCATTCACGTCTCATATATATACTAATTTACACTTTAAAACTCAGATTTTACAAAAATAAGCGGGATTTGTTTTATTCGCAACTGACTCCAGGCCGATACAGGCCGATAGCGTGTACATGAATGGTCTCGCCTATCTATCTCGCTCTAACACATGCGTATACTATGATCTATCTCTTTTGTATTGCCAATCTATAACTATATACTAAATCTATGTATTAATATCATAGATTTAGTATATTAATATATAGATAATGCAGTCTCATTGATGTAATTTCGCTAGAGAGTCAAAATTACGTACGAGAATAGCTCCAGCTGAATCATCCCTTTCGTACTTAAATTTGACCATATCTTACCCATATCCCTTTCAGGCCCGTCCAATACAATCGTGCACATTTATTTTAAAAATTCCCTCGCCGCGCTTAATCAACTTTGCAGGCCAAGACATTGTGTTCTATGGCCAAGACCCACTGCATACGATCGTGCGTGAACTACGCGTTGTAGGAAAAAATAAAATTCACTAAGTTCACTAGTCAGTTGGCGTCAGTGCCGTGACAAAGATGGCGGTGTTTTTTGACGATGGAAACGGTGCACGTAAGTATTGATATTTTGTGTAAATTTTAACTAAAACAGCATGTGTTTGTTATTATTTAGTAGCTGTAATCATAATTAATTTATTAACAGGATTTTATTCGTGAAAAATACGATTTCTCAAACGAAATTGCACTTTGTAAACTTAAAGTCACGATCGTGACGTTTAGGCCTCTCTCGACTTTAGGCGGACTTAGGTAATGGACTATAATTTGTTGAGTTTAATGGTTATTTATTATTTTTTGACAGGGCAAGAGCTTACAAGCCAGTTTGTTTTAGATCTGCTTGGAGACGGCAATAATTCTGAAGTAGAAGGTCTGGATGATGACGAAGAATTGCCGCTCCAAAGGCCGTTGGATCCTGTTGCCAACGAAATTCCAGCAGCATCATCCCCAAAAACCCAAAAATGTGATGTCTATCTGTGCCTTACAAGAAAACAAAACTGTTTTATGGCTTATCATACCAAATAAGAGCAGAAATACTAATTTTAAGTCTGATTGAAGCAACCATTGAGGCTGATTTAGAATAAGATTTTGTTTGGTCTCAATTAAAGAATAATACTGTGATTAGTTAATAGATACCTACTGTTCCTAAAATTATATGACATTAAAAGTGATGTTTACATAATAAATAAATGCTGACTTTTTGTACTAATGCTTTTGTTTCATACCTAAATAACTAAAAACCCAACAATGTCACGATTGTGCACTGGTATGATTAAAGCCCAAACGTTACGATCATGCAGAGGTAGTTACTGTCGTTGAGGGTACTTTGGAATTTTAAAATGTATTTTAGCATAGCCCTCTAACATCCCCTAGCCGAACCCCATGCAAATAGAACGTAATTTAAAGAAAAAAAATTTTGGGCCTGAAAGGGTTATATAATTGAAGCCTTGTTCTTTGGCTGCTTTTCTTGCCGCCGCATGCAAGCTCTTTTGCTCCGGGGACAGATGCTCGGTGACGAAGATACTGCATGACTCTCCGGGGATTTCCAGGTCACAGGATTTTAAACCCCTACCCGACTGAGCTTTACCTGTGAGCCGCAGATAGTACCAGATTTCTGATGTGTGGCGTGGAGAATGTCACCACTATATTTCGTGGTCTGTTAGAGGTAGCATTAAGTCTGGTGACTCTACGGCAGGCACTGATATGCCCATCTTCTAAAGGAATCTTTATAACGTCACAGAGCCTCTTTAGCATGACTAACGTGTTTTCGTTCTTGCGTTCTGGAACCGCTTGTAACTCAATATTGCAGCTACGTCATCTCAATTCCAGTCAGGCGACTGTTGAGCTTAGCTACTTCCGCCTGAAGCTTGGTGTTCTCATGCTCAAGTTGTTTTATGGTGTAACGACTTCTGTTCCGCATTCTTCAGAGCAGACTCAATTTTGGTGTGTACCATCTCTCGAACATCGTCCCTTAATGCCTTGCGGAGTTTTCCATAAACACCGTCAACGAGGCACTCAGCTTTTCTTCCAGGAGTGAACTGATCTTATCCATCGTAACATTTGAAGTAACACCTTCAATGGCCCTTGTCATTGGTGGAGAAGGTAAATCGTACTCATGCTCTGGTCTGATATAACATCGCAAGACATGTTCAAGGCATCATCAGTGTGCAACAGGTGACTTTGGTGTACAGGCGTGTTGTCGTTGGATCGCACGCGCCGTGTGATGTTACTACACGCTGGACATACCCAGTTGGCTGCTTGGTCTTTAGTAAGGGCAACCAATTTTTTTGTTTCTCCATATTTAGGCATTAATGATGGAATCTCGCCACACACAAGCGACATTTTAGGGATTCGCCGGAAAATTTTTGCTTTTGGCAACACAGTCGAAATGTCACGTTCAAAGGCGTTGTCAATTTGAGTTTGATAATAATAAAGAAGGTGTTTGAGGGTACTTCAAAGTACTGTTAAGAGCGTTTACGCCGCACACTAGACGTTACGGCCACTTTTAACTATAACGCGGTATTTAACTAAACCATAACATGTCAGGTGTTCATTAGGTGACGTAAAAATGCTAAATTACTTCATTCAGATAGTTTGTTGAGCATAATTTGATTTTCTATCTCTAATTACTAGATATGTTTTTTTTTCATTGGCGGCGCTAGTGTGCGGCGTAAACGCTCTTAAGACAGTTTCGTGATAATGTAATTATGCGGGTATAAAATTCACACTTATAGTCAACGATACATGCGATTATCCTCGCGGCAAGCCACCGCGGGCCCGACGACGTGGCCGCGACCGTGACCGTGACCGCGCGCACGCAGCCCCAAGGCCGCCCTGCCGCCGGCTGGCCGCGCCGCGCCGCCGCGCCGCCTCCTTCTCGCTCCTCTAACAACCAACAACAGTCGGAAGCTGTGTCTGACACCACCAGTTTTCGTTTTCGCATTGAAACTAAATTATTATTATCTAGCTTCAAAGTCGCAAAAGCAGGGGGGTGTCACTCCGCAGTTTAGGTACGTTCAGCCGGCAGTCGTATGGTAGTAGGTTGCCGCTCGTTTCGCACGCTCCACGTCGCGCGTCGTCGCGCGTAAAACGAACGATCATTTCTGTGATTTTTATTCACCGAAAAATGACTACTAAACGATCTTATAATCCGTATAAAAGATACTGTTGTGTTTACGGGTGTCTAAACAAAAGAAAGAACAATGAATCGAAATTTAACTTAAATATATCCATGAGTGGGAACCCTGCGCTCCTGACGTCAAATCGATATCGAGTCAGCGTTGCCTAACGGAATATGAACGCTCAGATCGCACGATAAGTTTCAATTTCGCGTGAAAGTCGTAAGTGTAGGCAATTTAAACTTGACTTTTGTTAGAGAGTGAGTCCTCATACGGTAGTACTATTAGTTATTCTGTGACAAAAGATAATACAACAATGATGTGAAAGCTGCGAGAGCAGTAGGTAACATTGATAAAACTGATACATTTATTATACATTTAATATTTTATTTAAGTAATCCTTTATTGCACATATAAAACACACATTAAATCATACGTTATACAAGACATATACAAAGGTGAGCTTATCTCTAGAAGAGATCTCTTCCAGCCAACCCTAGCTGTGGTGTGGAACGAGAGTTTGCGGGACTATTCTACGAACTCATTAGGTACTAATACATATACATACTTAAACTATATAACCATAATGTACACATGCATACATACACATATACAATATTCATAATTTTTTATATTACTATTCAAAAATTAAATAAAGGCAACTACGGAGATTTTACGTTGTCAGTGCTATGGATTCATTGTAATGTTTACCACGGAGAGCGATGTTGCATGTGAATGAGCTCTGTGTGTGCCGGTGCGCGCAGCCCCTGACCCGACCCGAGATAGTGAGCTATCTTCTCAACACAATGTCTATTCATTAGCCTATTACCTAACGAGCGCAGCGGTGCCGGCTGCCGGCTGCCTGCGAGCAGTCGCAGAGAGTGGACGGATTAGGTACCTCCAAGTACAACATTACTTATAGACTATAGTAAGTACCCTGCGAATGTCTGTTTGTTTATTTGTTGGTATTTTATCACTCGGGCTATTATCTTCTGGAACTTACATCAAACCGAATTTGACGCGCCAGACGAAGCCAGCCAAGAGCGGAATAGAAGTACGTAGTTAGAAGGAAGGTATCTTGTAAGGTACCTTACCCTACTAAGCTCGCTTCTTACGCTTATCTTAGATTTTTTTTTTCACATTATTAGGTTCATCTTAAAGGACTTAGGTAGGACTAACTTTACTATCTAGGGAATATTTCGAATACGAAACGTAATCGATAGGTAATACAAAGTCTATAAATACCCAGTACGCTTTATAATCGTTTCAGCTGGCTAACTATGTGATCCTCTGTCGTCTATATTTTTTACCTGGTAATAAGAGAATACTTCTGCCCGTGACTAGACTATACGGAAGAACGTAGTGTTTATGTTACGTGTCACTGACCCGTGCCCAGGTGCCGCGTGCGCGTGGTAAGGCCATAGAATACGACGGAATGGAAACGACAAACCACCTCAAAATACTGCATATTGCAACAGGAGTGTTGCATTGCAATACCACAGTATGCATGTGGCAATACTATGGGCTACCTGCTGTGGGCGAACGTGATTGTTATATTATTATGAATTGAAATTACCTTACATATGTAATTGTAACTACTTTCATATAGTTATTTATTTGAAGGACATGGGTGGCCCAGCATTCGGCCTCGCATCCGGATGTCCTGTGCCAAGGAGGTATAATCAGAGTTTGTATTAAGCAACCTGCATTGGCCAGCGTTGTGATTAGAGCAATAGCTGCCTCCGCATTTGGACTTAGCATTCGCTTAACATTGCATTAGGTGGAGCGGATTTATGTGTCACTTAAACATTATTATTAAACAAAACTTAAACTTTTGCCTTTGTGTATGCGTACATGTGCACGCATTCACACATACACACCATATCTTATTATACAAATATTTTGAAGCTTTAATCAGCGGTGTTGTTTTCGTCTAGCCTGTGGAGGGCAATGAGTTACTAATCACGAAGATAGTTGTTGCTGATGTGCCTCGATAATGTATTGAATGTGTCGGATGCTCAACGTCAGAAGCGATAAACAATCACATGTGCATTGAATATAATCGTAGGGTCTTAAAAAAAAAACGTGAGCGGTGTACAAGTGCATGGTGCAGCGCGACCACAGCACGCGCCCGCCGCCGCGCCGTGCGCCGCACGCCGCACGCCGCACGCCGCACGCCGCACGCCGCACGCCGCACGCCGCACGCCGCACGCCGCACGCCGCACGCCGCACGCCGCACGCACGCGAGCACGCATTGCATACACTACTGCCATGTATTCATCTAATATCACATGATAGACAAATTAATATTGATGTGATATTCTCATTCACGTCAATCTACGATACTTATCATTGTGTTTGAAACTTTTACGTACAACACATTTGCTCGATCTTGTTGTCTCTGGTCGTAGTTACTGCTCCACTTATCGATCTACTCCGAAAATTCAATGAAACGATATTGAAATTAATTCCTCGCATACATGGCACTCTGGTAATAGAACACTAGACAAGTAGCAGCAACGAACGCAGCGATGTAACATGGCCGCACTGGCGGGCGACACGGGACGGGCTGCGCCTGGGACTGGCGCGGGCCGGGCGCGGGCGCGGGCGCGGGCAGGCCCCACGTGCAGCGGGCCGCTTCCGGCTAGCCGGCTAGCCGCTACATGAGACAAGTGAATGGAGTGGCGCATTTAAATTGACTTCATCAATTCATATTATTAACATCGCCCTTGGAGTAAACATGTAAACATGTGGGCTGGCAGCAAACCTTACTAGTTTATTATTATCCAGTTCAGTCAGCTCTGCTCTTTAGATAAAAGCTTTGTTTTTGTTTAAACCTCCGTAGGTAGGGGTAATACTGTATATTTGTATTTTTGTGTGGCATGGCAATTAATAAATGCTTTTTATAATTATTAATTACATAAGTCTTCGCTACAACAAACATGTGCTAGCTCCTCCGTGGTCAGAATTCCAGTTGAAGTGACAAGTTATCGGCCTTATCTTCACTCACCATCAGGTGTGTTGACGGCCAATTGCTTATTTGTTATGGAAAATAGAAACCCATCCGGTGACTGGTACGTCAGCGGGATGACAACGCGACGGGAGACTTAGCAGAAAACCCCTCCTCACCTATTAGTAGTGCAATCAAGTCTTCCCTTAACCTTGTAGCTAACTAACTTCGGGTAGTATGCGTCGTACTGTTACTTAAACATAAAAGTATACATACAAGTATAAAGAACGCTTGAATGAGGTCCTGGATAGAGTGCCAAAGTCCAGAATCTTCCCTAAATTATTATGATAGGTGTTGTTGGCGGCTGTTGCGGTGCGCTCTGCCTGGGTTCGAAACTACCATATAATAATACAGCTTGAGAATTATCGTGATAATAGTCAAACAATAAAAAATACAACAAATTATTTGTCGTATTTTTTTAACAAATTATGAAATGCTTAACATTCAAGAAATACAAAATTCTTACATTTACTGGTCTCTACATTAAACAATTATGTAATTTCGTTAATGATAATATGGAACAATTTATTTAAAAAAAATCCAAATTACAAACACTTTCGTCAGAGACCCGTAAATAAATTAGAAATGCCGAAATTCAAACTATGCTTGCCCGATATAAATGCCTGCGCAATGGCCGTCAAAATATTTAATGCTCTGCCTGATAATCTACGATTGTTGAATGGCACAACTTTCAAGAGAAAACTACATATCGCATGTTTAATGGAACATTGTCCCATTAGTAGATAGGTCAGAATTGAGTTACGTACAGATACAGGCATTTTTTCAAAATCAGATCTTGTCAATAGTTTATTATTCGTTCTAAATAGAATCATTCATGATTAATTAATAAATCAGTTTTAATTTTATGCGTCAACAAGTAGGATAAGTCCTCATAGCAAGATCTTCTGTAACAATTTCCCAAAAATCGTCTTTTTTGAGTTGAGTCAGTGTTCCATTAAGCATGCGATGTGTTCCTCACTGAAAAATGCTTTTACTCCGTACAAGAATATTTAAACAGTAATTAATTGTTGAGAGGCTGCTTTGCATTGGCTTGTTCTTGTGTTCTCTGATATTATATAATTAAACAAATATTTGCATGCTTAATTATAATAGGTACCTAAGTAGATTTTGAAGGACACTGTAATTTTTAAGAACACCATACCATGTGCCCAAAATTGAAGCAAATAAAAAATATTTCATTTCATTTCAGTTATAATTTCTTTATTTTGATTTTGTTATAAAAAAATACAAAACTCATGTTCATTGTATAGTCGACAATGAAATTGCTTTACCACCTTAGAAGTGAATTTTGTTTGCATATAATAAAACTACAAGTTCTATTTTTGTTTAAAAGACCAAGTGACAGATACGTTGTCATCATTGACAATGAGCCTTAGCGAAATTTTATTGTAATAGAAGTTTTTGTCAAAAGTGATAAAGCAATTTCATGGTCGACTATACTAGCACTAAATTTACACTGTATGTCAATAAGTATTTTAAGTAGGAGCCTGTATCTCATAACACGAGGTAAAACCTTATATGAGATCAGTTCACACATGTACTGTATAAAGTGTTTATTTAAAAAATAATATTTAAATATTAAATATAGTAGTGATAATTGTAATTAATAATTATCCTTTCGAATCCTGGTTACAGGCGTGCCGGGCGAGGGCGAGGGCGATGGCGGGGGCGGGGACGCAGAGGGCGGGGGCGGGGGCGAGGGCGCGGGGCTGGAGTGCGCGGCGGGGCAGTGGGCGTGCGCGGACGGCTCGCGCTGCATACCCGCCGCCTGGCGCTGCGACCGCCGCCCGCACTGCCCCGACGCCTCCGACGAGATTGACTGCAGTCAGTATACATCACATTACAACTTGCCACAATAACCAATACCGTTAAAGTTAGGGCTAATTTGGTTTTTAAATAACTGTAAGTAGTTTTGCTGTGATGGAACTAGATATGAGTGCCACGCCGGAAGCAGTTGATTACAAGGTCAAGGTCAGTTTGGTTCGAGGTTGAGGTCAGTTGAATCTGAGGTCGAGGTCAGTTGAATCTGAGGTCGAGGTCAGTCGAGCCTTAGGTCGAGGTCAGTTGATTCTCAGGTTGACGTTAGTTGAGTCCGAGGTCGAGGTCAGTTAGCAGACAAAGAAAACTCACTGGGCCCACTCTGGCGGAGCACTTTTGTGACAAGGAAGAGCAGGACATGCTACTGTTCGTCGACTTCATCTTCTGGCTCTAAGGTCAGTTAAGTCTCAAGTCGAGGTCAGTTGTCTGAGGTTGAGGTCATTTGAGCCTTAGGTTGAGGTCAGTTAAGTTTGAGGTCGAGATTAGTTACCAAATAAAGAAAAGTCATAGGCTCACGTTGACGGAACACTTCTACGACAAGGAAGGGCAGGATGTTTTACTAACATCTTTCGGTTCACGCAGGCCGGCTCAGAGGTCAGTTGATTACAAGGTTGAGATCATTACAATGTCAAGGTCAGTTGAGTCTGAGGTCGAAGTCAGTTGGAAGATAAGGAAAACTTACTGAGCTCCGAGGTCAGTCGATAACAAGGTCGAGGTCAGTTGAGCTTGAGGTTGAGGTTAGTTTAGTCTTAAGTCGAGGTCAGACGAGTCTAGATCGAGGTCAGTTAAGTCTGAGGTCAAGGTCAGTTGAGTCTGAGTGCACTATGGTCTAGTGATAAGATAGATCCAGAGTTTTCGTCAGTTTTGGTTAGGGTTATCGATCCCATGGAGGATAAATAACCTTATTCTTATATGTCCATACTAAGTTAGATTGGTGGTACGTGGTATCAATCGAAGAACTATAGTTTTAGTTTTTACCACCAAAGAAACCAATTTGGGTTGTTGTAAAAGTGATGTATATGCAGCGTTCAACGCGACGTGCGCGGCGGGGCAGTTCCGGTGCGCGGGCAGCGGCTTGTGCATCGCGGCGGCGTGGCGCTGCGACGGCGACGCCGATTGCGGCCCGCACGACGACTCCGACGAAGACCTCTACATGTGTAAGAAGCTCTCCCCCCCACCTACACCTACACACTGCTAAATTAATAAATAAAACACTGTCTTCTTCTTCAGAGTCAGACAATTTATGTGAAGTTACTGGTCTGCTGCTTATCATACGAATCTCACGCAGCTTGTAGTCCTTACAACAAAGCAAACTAAATGTAGATAAGACTTCTTCTTCAGAGTCAGACAATTTATGTGAAGTTACTGGTCTGCTGCTTATCATACGAATCTCACGCAGCTTGTAGTCCTTACAACAAAGCAAACTAAATGTAGATTATCATACGAATCTCACGCAGCTTGTAGTCCTTACAACAAAGCAAACTAAATGTAGATGAGAGTTGTCAAGCTGCGATTGTCGTTTTTGCAGGCAACAAGGACTTCAAGTGCCCGGGCAACTTCGCGCGCTGCGCCACGCCGCGCGCCGGCCGCTTCGAGTGCGTGCGCGTGCAGCACTTCTGCGACCTGCGCCGGCACTGCCACGACGCCAGCGACGAGTGGGACATCTGCGACAACTGTACGGGCCACTGTGGCGCCATTACAACTATCTTAGACGCATTCTTGTGTTCCGACAAATACTTATAAAACAGCTAGTGTCTCAGTGATTAATGATTAACCCCGTAATAAAAAATATACTGTACCCACGATTGTCTATCGCCCGAAGCAGTGATCGGTAATTGCCCGTATTTTATACAATGCTGCAGTCGACGTTTTGACATATCTCTTGTTCTCCAAAAAGCACTAATGTAAAAAGTGATGGCTCCTCAGTTAATAGGGTTTTTTAATTAGTAACCGTCTGTGCTTTGGTTGATACGTTGTGTGTTGCAGTCACTGCGGAGGCGTGCGCGCCCCTGGGCTGCGCGCTGGGCTGCCGGCCCACGCACGACGGGCTGGCCTGCTACTGCGAGCGCGGCCTGCAGCCCGCCGCCGGCCAGTGTGTCGGTGAGTGTAGTGTATATATACACATACTAGGAACTTGTATCACTCTATGTCATTTGTGAATTTAATAACTTGTCTTAAAAAACAAGTTAGGGATAATAAACATATTGTGACAAGTAACAGACCCCTGCACATGAACCTATACAAAACTGTCACATTTCTTCAATTAATGTTCAACCTTATGCCAAATACATAGAGTTCAAAGCTCATTAAGGAAATTTAAAAATTCAGGTAAAGTCTAATCATTAATTCACTGGAGTAAACTGACAGATACTAATGTCACATTGTAAAATTATGTTGCCACATTTATTGTATTAGTGATGCGTTTCGTTAAATATATAAAGTATGTATAAAGAGTGCATTTGGTCGCAGACACGGACGAGTGCGCATCGGGCGAGTACTGCGCGCAGCGCTGTCACAACACGCTTGGCTCGTACGCGTGCGCGTGCGCGTCGGGCTTCCGCCTTCGGGACGATCGCGCCTCCTGCGATCCTATATCTGGTGAAGACTTTATTAAATTCTGACTATTTAAATTGTTATTTTGTTTTTTCAGGTTATATTTCTATTTTATTTTAATTATACATTATAGACTGAGGTGATCACAGGGAGACTGAGGTGCCGGTCGTCTCATATTTAGTTAGTAGCTCGTATACCCTCATTTAAATTTAATCAGGTGCGTTCCGTTTTATGCAGAAAGAGCTTACAGTATAAATGTTTATATAATTTTTAACGCAAATTTTGTTGCGAACAAATTACAAAAACACAAATGTTGAAAAAATTTCCACGAGCAGGGTTTGAACCTGCACCCTTCTGACATACCGGGTCAGGTGCTCTTCCAATTGAGCTATCGTGGTTCTAACCAGCCCGCCGAAATTATTCAACACTATTTACTTTTTACTTTGAAAGCCAAAGGCGCCCATTCGATGTTAACAACTACCGTCATTAACATCCGATCATAATATTTAGCTTACAGTATCTTTGGTCTAGCAGTATGGTGTCGGGGCTGGGATTTAATATTTTGTATAATGGGATCATGAGTGGTAAATTCCAACCATCTTTTCTATTCTGAAAATTGCTATTTCAATGTTGTTGATAGCACACCTGTTGCTATTTCAATAGCCTCGCGTATCGTTTATCGAATCCGGTGTAATGGTTGGGCCCCTCTAGACCACGTTCGCATACTGCACACTTATTTTCGCGTCTATGCTTGACGTCGGCTATGTGTTCTTTGACGCTGGTTCCTACGCTTCTTTCCGTTTGCCCGATGTAAGAGAGCTCACGGTCGCAGTCCAGTTTGTTCGAAACGGGGAAAGGGTTCGAAGCGTCAGGATAAACATTAATTAAAAGTAATGTATGGCGTGTCGCGTGCCCGCAGAGCCTCCGGAGGCGGCGCTGTCGCTGGTGGTGGTGTCGGAGCAGGGCGTGGCGCGTGTGCTGGCGGGCGCGGGCTGGCCGCCCCGCCCCGCCGCGCCCGCACCGGCACCCCACCCAGCCGCGCACCGCCCCGCGCTCGGCGTGCGCGCCATCGACTTCCACTACACCAACCAGTTAGATGTTGTTTATATTCTAATTGACAGTTGCGGCAGGCCGCATGTCTATGTTCATATGCGACCGTATTATTCAAACGCACTACTATTGCAACGGCGTGCCAGATTGCGGCTGGCCGGATAGCGCGTTGTAGGCCTTAGTGTCTGTTCGTGCCTATACGGGTTCGAGTACGGGTTTGATTATCGTGACTGAAAAGTCACCGTAACGTTTACGAAGTCCTGGATTAGATTTGCCTATTAACAGCTTCCCTGTCCAATGAGTCACATGTCATACATAACAATTAATTATCTATTGTTTTATTTTTTGGACAGCGAAACTTAAAAAGAATATTTTGAATAGAGATTTTTGTTTCGGTCCTAGAAAAGGCACGAATTCGTACGACGACCGCGAACATAGATACCTACTCCAGTTTTAAATGTTTTTATTCATTCCAATGTAAAGTCCGCTATCTAGCAATCATAGAACGAAAGAGCTATATTAATTTCGGGCAACACAGTAAACATTTTTTTTTATCATACCAAAGAATAAAATACAATATATTTTTTTAACATATTATGATGTGATAAGGTATAACAAAATTCAAACAAATTGTAAATATCAATTGCTTGATATTGAAGAAAATTCTGTAAAGTTTGTTTACATAGCATGGCTAAGTGCCGGGCGATGTTGTGGTGTTGAGTGGCATGTGTTGCGCAGGAGCGTGTGCTACGTGCACCACAACCTGAGCCGCGCGGCGCTGGTGTGCGCGGGCGCAGCCGACCTGGCGACGCCGCGCGCCGCGCCCGCGCCGGACCTCTTCCTCGACCTCGACTGTGAGTGCACAACACAACTTACCCATTCGCTCGTTCACTGACTCTCATCGCACACAGTATCGTATCATTTAGGTATGGTGACCTAAATAACATTTAAAGATTGAATATCGTTTGTGCAGCGGTGAGCCACCTGCGCATCGACTGGATCTCTGGAAACTTCTATTTCGCGGACGAGACGCGCGGCGCGTTGTACGTGTGCGCGGGGACGGCGGGGGCGGCCGGGGGCGCGGGGGTGGCGGGGGCGGCCGGGGGTGCGGGGGCGGCGGCGCCCGCCTGCCGCCTGCTGGTGGAGCGCGGGCTGCGGCGCTTGCAGGGGCTCGCGCTCGACCCCACGCGGGGGTAAGGGCTGCGACAGTTGGCACAAAACTCAACCATTTGTAACGTCGTTGTAAACTTATATTTGGTGAAATGCTTTTTTTATGTCTATCGTAATCACGCGTAGTTTGCGTTGTATTGTGGCTTTAAATCTCAGTATTCTGTAATTGACTTTATCGAGTGCCACCGAAAAGCTATATAAAGCACGTATAGAACATTCAATTCATGAGTAATCTTTGTTGTCATTGCATTAGAAAAATTTTGTCATCTCGGTAGTGAAACAACGAGTTAGACTAAAGTTTAATAAATACAATTTTAATTATACTAATAATTATAAGTGGTGGTTCAGAAATGGGAAGCAACCTCGAGGCAGACTTCCTGCCAGATGGTCAAACGATATCGGTGGGTAAAATAGCGTAATTAAGTGTAAGGAGAGTCTTATATCCGGCAGCGGGCGCATAACAGGCTGAAGCGATGTCAGCGTCTGTACCGTGGTGTTGTCTCGCAGGCTGATGTTCTGGTCGGTGTGGGGCGCGTCGGCGCCGGCGCTGGAGTCGGCGCGGCTGGACGGCGGCGCGCGCGCAGACGTGGCGCGGCGCCGGCTGGTGTACCCGGTGGGCGTGGCGGCGGACGCGGCGGCGGCGGCGCTCTACTGGGCCGACGCGTACCTGGACACGCTCGAGCGCGCCGACTACGGGGGCGGCCGGCGGCGCACGCTCGCCAGGGGGTATCTGGTCAGTGCATATGCTACAGCACACCTGTTCAATTCAGCTCCTAGCGTGGGAGATCGATCGAGCGGCCGGCAGGGTGTTGCGTTTTTATTTGTGTTTATATCTTTTATACTAACAGTTGATAATACTTAAGTATGGGTGTCGGCCGGAAACGACGAGTGTGTGTGTCCTAGTCCGAGCTGACGTTATACTCGACGATAACGCTCGTACCACAAGCGCATTATGAAAGAAACGTTTATTTATAAGTAGGTACCAGAAACATGATAGTGTCTTGGAGATAGAGTGTTAAAAAATATGTAGGAAAACAAATACTGGATTCGTGTGGTTTTTTATAAATTGACCTTTGATTATAATTAAATGATTACATAATATTAGAAATGAGCGATGAAGAAGTGTCGTTATCGACAATTGATTAAAATGAATTCTGTGCACTGATCCGTAAAACTATTTATGAGTAGATTATAAAAAAAAAATATACTTACTAGCCTGATAAAGAAAAAATTTATCGAGCGACTTCTAGCATAAAAATTGGAGCATCGACTGATAGTTTAAATCTTGTGGCATAGTCGCAGCATTGCGGCGGGCTGAGCGTGCTGGGCGGCGTGGTGCTGGCGCCGGGCTGGGCGCAGCGCGCCGTGCTCGCGCTCGAGGCCGCGCCCCCGCTGGCGCCGGGGGCGGGGGCGGGGGCGGGGGCGGGGGCGCTGCGGGAGGTGGCCAGGCTGGAGCACCGGCTCTCCACCGTGCTCGCCTTCCACAGGCAGGCGCAGCCGATAGGTACTGTGCTTTGCATACATCGCTATTTCAAATAATTACTTATACCGTCTTCCATGGTTAACCTACCTACCCCATAATCCGTGCGATCGATATTTTAAAACTTAATTTAATTTGATTATAAATGTCTCAACTGAGTTCTTTTTAATTTATATGTTGTTGTAATTTAAGTTAATTCATTCGCTTGTTTACTGAGCGAATGAATTTATATTTGGAGGTTATGTTTGATGAATCAACTAATCGATCGGTTGGAATTGAACAGTGCAGTGCTTGAAAGGTCATTAGTTATGTGTGTGCAGTGGATCACCCGTGCGCGCGTAACGGCGGCGGCTGCGCGCACATCTGCGTGACGGCGTACCGCAACGGGACCGCGCACGCGCACTGCCTCTGCCGCCACGGGTACCGGCGCGAGGGCCACGGCGACTGCGTGCGTGAGTATCGTTTCAAGCTTCTTCCCTTTTAAATTCGCATTCGTCGGTCGCTAAAGTATTCAGTGGCACCTTGTTATATCGTACCGTGTCCGGCCAGTGGCTTATGGAATAAAAGTTAGATTATTGTTATACGGATGTAAATAAAGCTTTTATAATGTGCACTAACATAAAATGGACACATATCTCCCTCTCAGCACACGTATTTCTTCCTTTAACGAAGTGTGAAGAAGCAAGCACAATCGTGGTCCATTAGCCTGCGCTTGCACAGTGAGTAGAGCGGTGTGGTGTGCGCAGGCGTGCAGCTGGAGAGCTTCCTGCTGCTGGTGCGCGGTGCGCCGGCGCAGGTGCAGGCGCTGGGCGCGCGCGGCGGCGAGGCGGAGGCGGCGGCGCGCGCCACGCGGCTCACGCGCGCCTCCACCGCCGCCGCCGACGCACGCGCCGCCCGCCTCTACTACGCGGACGTGCACAGGTGCGTCCGTTTCATGTTATGGAAAAATATTTTGTGTGTATTTGCATACGCATAGTTTTTTGTACACACGCCGCACATCAATCGCGAACTGTCAAATTTCCTCAATAAACTTTGAAGATTATGTCAAAAGTCAAAATTATTTTTATTCAAATAAACTTACAAATAAAAGCTTTTCAATCGTCCAGGATACATTTTTTACCAAATACCCATTCAGGACGTCTATTTTTATGCTTAAGGTGACACGGTTGCAAATGTATTGAAGAAGTTTGACAGTTTTAGTTAGGTTGATGCGCAGGAGTCTGTGCATTTTCAATGTACCGAGTCGAAGTTGGGGACGAGTGCGCGTCCGCCGGATGGAGACGATGCCCACTATCGTTTCGGTGACTTAAGCCGTATGTCCAGTAATTTGCTGGATCATACCCCACACATCGGAATACAACTATACATGACATTGTATGATTAGTATATTTGAGATTTATGCGCGTACTAGCATCCAGCTAGTGCTTCGTGCAAAAACCTTGTATTCGCGCTATATTGTTTTGTCGATTTGTATTTATCTATTTATTATGTGATTCATTCGCATTCACCAGTATTCCAAATGTGTCGGATCTCGCTCCTAATCGTATGTCCGGTCCGCGGCGCGCAGGTTCGAGATCGTGCGCCAGCGGCTGGACGGCTCGGGCCGCGAGGTGTTCGCCTCGCAGGACGTCGACAACTGCGAGGGGCTCGCCGTCGACTGGATGAGTCAGTACCGACACTACTCACTTGACGCTTTTACATATTTATTCTGTGAAAAAGAAGACGAACAGCCCGTTTTGTATCAACTAAAAATCTCAATAAAATGTTTTTGTTTTGTTTATGTAATTTTTAACGCAATTTTTATAAATAGCTTGCTTATTTATTGTTTTTCTACATTTGTGTTTTTAAAAAAAATCTCAAGTTGAATGTCTCATTTACCAAACCGATTCGTATTTTATAAAGTACACTCGGACTTTTAAGGTGCACGATAAACCGCTCACGACAGCGTATGAACGCAGCTCGATAACAGTTCATAGTCACAGAGCTCCGCCGCGTTCAGGCGACGTCAGGCTACGTTTCCACCAGAGCTGTGCAAAATCCATCTATAATAAAACTCCATTCTCACCGCAAGGAAACGGTAGTCATTATATCGGTGGATTCCCTTCGCGCACCACTGTTACCTCGCACAGGTAATACGATTGGAGTTAGTTAGCTGACGACTGTCTCACGCGGCCCTGTCTGTCGCAGGCGGCAACGTGTACTGGACGGACGCGGCGCTGGGGCGCGTCAGCGTGGCGGCGGCGCGTGCGCCCGCCCTGCGCGCCACGCTCGTGCGCCAGCGCAGCTACAGCCCGCGCGCGCTCGCGCTCGACCCCGCGCAGGGGTCAGTCACGCACCTTACGCAGCTTCATGGCACGGCACCGCCCACCGCTACATCGAGGGCCTTTCTCACTCTAAACCTTTGGTTATTTATGTATCACCTGTATGCTCTAGTGATTGAGACCACCGGCTTCAGAACTAGAGGTCCAGAGTCCGTTTCCCAGCGGGGGGTGCATGCCTGCGTACTCGGTCAATAGCGTTGTTGCGTTTCGGTCGCTAGAGATAAGATAGCTAGTGCCTCAGTGGTTACGGATTCCGGATGAAGAGTCCCTCTACCTTCAGCCTCACCGTCACTTAAGATCAGGTAAGTAATAAAAAAGCGGGTATAAATAAGTGTTAAGGTGGACGTCCGTCGTCCAGTCGAGTTCTAGTTTAAACCTACCGCTATAGGTTCTAACACTACCCTAGGCTCGCGGATCGATTGCGCAGCCTTCAATACGCGGAGTCACGATTATAACAATTTTAACGATCGTCAGGCGTTCCATCCGAAGCTGAAAGGAGTTCTAAAACATTACTGCTGTGTGTGTACTATGACGCTTGCTGACGAGTCGTTCGCCCGCAGCCTGATGTACTGGGCGGTGTGGGCGAGCGTGGGGGCGGCGAGGGGCGAGGGCGGCGGCGGGGCCGGGGGCGGGGGCGAGGCGTGCATCGAGCGCGCGCGCATGGACGGGTCGCTGCGCGCGCCCTTGGTGACGGGCGACCTGCACTGGCCCGCCGGCCTGGCGCTGCACACCGAGCGCGACGAGCTCTACTGGTCGGTATCGTATATCAACTGAAACCATTTCGCCGCTTCAAAGAGTTTATGAAACCTCGTAAAGTTTTTTACGCATACATTTAAATGTAGTTTTTGTAGAACGACTTGCTTTTTTTATACTAAAGTAAAAAGAGTAATCTATCATGTGAGTCTGAATGTCGTAACTTTGTAGAATCATTATATCTAACTTGTTAATATCAAAAATCAAAACTTTTAAATTACATAAAATGCGAGTGCATCTGCCAAGTTGTTTTATTAACTAGCTATAAAATGAGTTCGTCGGATGCGTATAACGTGGCGTGCATCGCGGCAGGTGCGACACGTACCTGAACAAGATCGAGCGGCTGTCGCTGCGCACGGGCGCGCGCACGCTCGTGATCGCGGACTCGCCCGCCGCGCGCGTGCTCAAGCCCTACGGCCTCGCGCTCTACGAGGGTACCTACCACCTACATACTATATGCATGCACTGACTGACTAAAATGAACGACCGATAAATTTACTGAAACAAAATATACTAAATCACGTAGAAAACTTCTTTTTCAAAACTCATGTTTTTCAATCTTTTGATGTTTTGAATTTGATTGATCAAAATTTTACAAACTTTTAACAATGAAACTGATTTCGTGATATTTTTGCTTGGGATATTTGCTTGGTTACATTATGACGGGACAGCTTTTGTAATTTCGGGTTTTATCTCACCGTATTCATCCATCATCGCTCATCGTCCGTGTTGGGTGTTTTGGCCGCAGACAGCATAATCTGGAGCGAGCACGAGTCGGGCCTGGTGCGCGAGCTGGCGGGCGACGGCGGCGTGCGCGTGCTCTACGACTTCCCGCCGCCGCTCTACGACCTCAAGCTCGTCTCCACGGTCGCGCAGACCGGTCAGTTTACACCTCTCCTGTCGTGAACAAAAATTTTTTTTGCTATATATATCATAAACAGTACATAATTTTATACGATCTTACCGCTGCTGATTCGGAAAGTTGTTTAATAATCTATAATTTTATTTGTTTAGTTTGCACGGCAAACGACTTCATTCCGCTTTTGTTAAGTAAAAATGGAGTCAAGTTCGTCCATTTATTGTGTCGACGACGTCTCCTTAATCGTTGAATGAAGTGCTACCTCACCGTCCGCGTCCGGTTGCGTCGCAGGTGAGAACGCGTGCTCCCGCGCCAACGGCGGGTGCGCGGAGCTGTGCCTGCCGACGGGCGCGGG
Organism: Eudonia lacustrata; assembly: GCA_947562085.1. NCBI lineage: Eukaryota > Metazoa > Arthropoda > Insecta > Lepidoptera > Crambidae > Eudonia > Eudonia lacustrata. The sequence continues at coordinate 245,156 of OX387328.1, forward strand.
CCGCACGTGCGCATGCGCGGCGCCGCGCGTGCCGCTGGCCGACGCGCGCAGCTGCGGCGAGCGCGCGCAGCCCGCGCCGCCCACGCCGCCGCCATGCCAGCCCGGACACTTCCACTGCGGCAACGGGTCAGGCTTAGCTCACTGAGCGAACGCACTTCTTGTTTTGTTCTTCTATAAGCTTTCGTTCTTTTTCTCTTTCGTTGTAGTTTGTTCGTTTGCTGCGTATTGCGGTGTTACTAAATTTTGATATCGATTTAAGCCATTTTTTATTACGATACCGAATTAAATAAAAATACATTGAATCTTTAAACATTTATATCGAAAAGTGCCACGAACGACGACATAACGACTCATACTTTTATACCCGATGTTTTTTTTGCGTGCAGCCGCTGCGTGGACGCGCTGTACGTGTGCGACGGGGACGCGGACTGCCCGGACGCGCGGGACGAGGACGCTACGCCCGGCGGGCCTTGCGGTGAGTGGCCGACCGCTAGTACAACAACACCATACAAATTATAGTAAAAGTTTCAATTCAAACTGACTTGATTCAATTTCGATAACATTCGAAAAGTTAAGCAATTATTAACGCAAACTTTATACCAACTACAGGGTTTTTAGATGTATTATATATTTAAAGGACTCATTCAGACTGTTGCGTTTGTCGTTGCTCTGTTAACACAATAAATAAGCGTGAGTGAAACGGAGTGTGACTGAGTGCGTGCGCGTGTTGCAGCGAACGTGACGTGCGACGGCGAGCACTTCCTGCAGTGCGACGGCAACCGCTGCATCCCCCACAGCTGGGTCTGCGACGGCCAGAAAGGTCAGCCTGTTTGTACTTAAATTTTATTGACATTGAACTACTATACGTTTTACTGTATTACTAACATTGTGTATATAACTATCGATCGATTGCTTCGCCTATTGTAAATTTAATACAATGCTAATCATAGTTTTGATTAGTTCTAATGTTTTGTGCGTTTCGACGAATGAATCTTCCATTTTTCGGCATGCACTAAAAACAGGATATTTATTTATTTGTATAACGATCCGTACCCATAACTATCTTTCTGCGTTTCCAAATAGAATTCGCGTAAATCAGTGCCTTCTTGTAACTCTCGTATATAATATTATTCATACACGCCAGCCAATACGTCGTGGTGGTTTTATTTCGAGTTTTCTACGATCGATAACGAACACCCTTTTCCTGCTTCTTTATTAGTCTCGAGACCGGGAAAACGCTTTTATGATAACGAATACTTATCAACAATATAGTAATATTAAATATAATATCGTTGTCGTTCGGTTTACTGATTGCGTTCGCGCGGTGTCGTGTGCAGACTGCACGGACGGCGCCGACGAGAGCGCGGCGGCGTGCGCGCGCGCAGCGTGCGGCGCGGGCCAGTGGGCGTGCGCGGCGTCGCGGCGCTGCATCCCCGCGGCGTGGCGCTGCGACGCCGCCGCCGACTGCGGGCCCGGCGACGCCAGCGACGAGGAACACTGCGGTACGGGACGACGAGGAAGCGTCTTTATCATTCAAATGCTACTTTTACATTTAATCATTTAATTAACTTATTAAACGAAGAACGATTCACATTTTTTTCCATTTTTAAGATTAAATTAAAACTAGTGAATCGATAAGCGAGCGTAAGGCTTTTATTTTTCCCGATGTTCTCTGTTTTGATTAATTGAAAATTAAAACACTTTGGACTAGACAGCCTCGCACTCCCTTTGCCTAGACTGAGTCTATAGTCCCCGCCGGAGTGAACGAGCTCCCGTTTGGCCCGCAGAGAAAGTGGAGTGCGGCAGCAACCTGATGTTCTCGTGCGCGAACGGCGCGTGCGTGCCGTGGGAGTACTACTGTGACGGGCACGCCGACTGCGCCGATGCCTCCGACGAGCTCGCCTGCCGCGCCGCGCCCACGCCGCCCGCGCCCACGCCCACGCCCAGCGCCGGCGGACACAAGCACACGTAACTATACTTACTATCATTCAATACTTATGAGGTCGTGCTTGAACAGAACAAATGTTGGAAATAATGCTGATTAATCTATAAAATGAAATAAATATATTCTTTACTGTACACCTTAATAAAACATGAAGAAGGCAATACATAAATTATTTCATATTCAGGCATCCCAACCAACATGACAGCGACAAAGGGGGTCTCTGCGAAGAACATGAATTTCAATGCAAAAACACGGAGTGCATAAGAAAGGTCAGTGCGATGTTATTATTTCTTATGTTTTAGAAATTAGTTATTTGTTATCCGTTCGTTTTCAATTACAAAAAAATGTAATTTAAATAATATGTAGTGTTAATTCCGCTAACTCACTCGTTTATACAGCAACATACCGATTGGGTATCGGTGTTGGTGTGCATTTTCGCTTGCACGCATTGTTTCTCCTGCATGTGCATACTTTTTGCGGGCGGGAGGGCGGTGCATGCGTACTGCATCCAAGCTGTATAAACGAGTGAGTTAGCGGAATTAACACTACATATTATTTAAATTACATTTTTTTGTACTATGGATTTCCGCAAAATAACGCCTGATTCCATTAATTATCGTTTTCAATTATTTCATTTTGTGTATTTTATTGAAATATTTTTTTAAGATTTTGTATGAGATACTCATTGCAAAAAATATTATGAGATTATTAAAAACTAACTAGAATTACGCAGCGACCTAAAGTGAGTCTTGGCCTTCGATAATAAGAGTCGTCATCTGGGTCTGTCCAGCGCCACTTGGTGCCAGTCATCCGCGCATGTCCTTAAAGACCTTGTCCTCCCAGCGGTACCTGGGTCGCCGGACACTAGAACGTCTCATGTACGCTCGTTTCACCGCACGATCCTCTCCCATCCTCTCGAGGTGGCCGAGCCAGCGAAGTCTGTGGGCCTTTATATCCCCGATAATATTCGGCTCGTCCACCTAATCTTCCAGCTCTAAATTTTTCCTCCTCCATATTTCGCCCAGTGTGCTTACTGGCTTCAGAATTTCCTCCAGATCGTTCTTTTCGCCACCAAGAATTTGGTCTCTTCTTTAAGAGTTAGTATCGAGGCCTCACAGCCATTAGGATTGGGCGTTGTAAGTGGCATTCCCGACTTTAAGGTCTGATTTCGGTACTCTCACATCTTGTATCTACGCATGTGCAATTGTGCATATACTCGCTCTTGGTGGTTGATTCTGAGACCGACTTTCTTTGCCTCGCCTTCCAGTATTTCAGCTGCCAGTATTACCGTTCCCTTTTTTTCACCCAGTAAAGCAAAGCCATCCGCGTAGCCTACCACCCTATGCTGACCGTTCAGCCGCACTCCACCATCGAAATTTCTTTCTCAAATTCTTCGGTACATTCCGCCCCAACTCGGATTACCGCTCTGCTTTCTTTGGTAGCTACCTCTATTATGTTTACCAGCTGGGGTACCTAGTGGGAATCTAGAAATTTCTTAAAATGTTAAATAGAGTTTTGCGGTCGATACTGTCGTACGCTTTTGCGAAATCCACAAATAGGGAATCGTACAGGATGTCTTGCGCATACTCCCATTTCTTTTCCATAACCTGCTTCAACAAGAAAATTTGGTCGACTGTGCTACGGTTGCGGCTGAAGCCACACCGGTAATCACCTATAATGGCCTCAGCGTACGGCTCCAATCTTCTTAGCACATAAGACAGGATCTTTTTTTTTTTATGAAATTATTACTAAAATAAAATAAAGAGTCAGCCTCGGATATTGTTTTAAACGAAAGTGATAATGCAATAAATATTTTTGATTATTTGATTTTGACTACAATTGATATCGTTTCAGGAGTTCAGATGCGACTCCCGCGTGGACTGCTTGGACGGGTCGGACGAGGAGGGCTGCGCGCCGCCGACGGCCGCGGCCCCCACCCCCGCCCCCGCCCCCAGCAGCCCCGCCCCCGCCCCCGCCTGCGTCGCGCCCGCGCTGGCCTGCGACAACGGCACCCGCTGCGTGCCGCTGCTGCTGCAGTGCGACGGCAGCAGTGACTGCGACGACGCCGCCGACGAGGGCGGCCGCTGCGGTCAGACCTTACCACAACACATACCCTTAATACATAAAATATATGAATATTCTAATTCTATATCATGGTCTTCGATCTCAAAGGATCTTAGAGTGAAAAACGGGTTTTATTTTATGTTTACTCTTGTTTATTTACTTTTTTTTTTTTTTTTGGAAAAAAAATTTACGTTGAGTTTGTGTGGCCATACAAAGTTAAGTTGCACGGCGGTGTTTGAGTGGTCTCGAAGAAGAAATGTGGCATGTAATAAATGAGTTTTGTCGCTGTGGATCCACGTCGCTGTAAAGTGTTTGTAACATCGTTCGCAGGCGAGCCGATGTGCGCGGTGACGGCGTGCTCGCACTGGTGCCGCGCGTCGCCGGGGGGCGCCGTCTGCGGGTGCCCGCCGCCGCTGGCGCTGCAGCCCGACGGCCTCAGCTGCAGCCCCGCGCACCCCTGCACCCGCTGGGGCGTCTGCAGCCAGGTACGCCTCCCCCGCACCCCTGCACCCGCTGGGGCGTCTGCAGCCAGGTACGCCTCCCCCGCACCCCTGCACCCGCTGGGGCGTCTGCAGCCAGGTACGCCTCCCCCGCACCCCTGCACCCGCTGGGGCGTCTGCAGCCAGGTACGCCTCCCCCGCACCCCTGCACCCGCTGGGGCGTCTGCAGCCAGGTACGCCTCCCCCGCACCCCTGCACCCGCTGGGGCGTCTGCAGCCAGGTACGCCTCCCCCGCACCCCTGCACCCGCTGGGGCGTCTGCAGCCAGGTACGCCTCCCCCGCACCCCTGCACCCGCTGGGGCGTCTGCAGCCAGGTACGCCTCCCCCGCACCCCTGCACCCGCTGGGGCGTCTGCAGCCAGGTACGCCTCCCCCGCACCCCTGCACCCGCTGGGGCGTCTGCAGCCAGGTACGCCTCCCCCGCACCCCTGCACCCGCTGGGACGTCTGCAGCCAGGTACGCCTCCCCCCGCACACGTCCAGCCCTGGGCGCCCGCGATACTCCGAATGGCGAACATTACAATATTCATTTATTTATTTATTTATTTAATTAAGGTACAGCAACAGAGTACAAATTAAAACTAGAACTTAAGTTTAATATAATGTTAATAAACTTATTAAATCTGCACTCCGGTTATAGCTGAACACGACTTTTGCTTAAAAGAAGTTCACGCCAGAGATTAAAAGGAAAAAAAAAAACAAAAAAAAAAACTTGAGAGGTGTCAAGGGACACCCGGATGGAACGAAGTTCGTTTCGATTAATTAGTGAAGGAATTGTAATAAAATTTTATTTTTTTTAAGTTATAATAATATTTTTTTTATTATTAACAAATATAATGTTATATAAACTTTATCAGTAGGTTTTTTTTTTTAGGTTATAGTGCGTACTTGCTAAAAATACAAAAGCATTTATTATTATCTGTATATAATCTCTACTTACCTAACTCCATCAGCAATATCCGGAACTTGTGCAGAAACACTGTCAGGATTCATTATTATTATTATTTTTTATTATTTATTATTTACAAAAAACCTGTATACACTCAACAAAAATAATCGTCGAAATAGAAATGAAAATATCTGGCTTGCTTTCTATAAGAGAGAGAGAGAGACAGACAGAGAAACATTTTGACAGACAAAGAAACAGTTTGCACTGAAACCCTTGCAAGCTATTGTAAGCTGTGCGGCGTAGCCGCACAGCTTACAATAGCTTACTATAGCAAAAATGAAACTCATTTTGAAAATACTGTATATTATTATTACAAAATATTAAATCAACGAAAAAAATATAAATAAATAAATAATTTACAAATAAAATTAACAAAATAATATTTCGACCGTCACAGGACTCGAACCTGCAATCTTCGGATCCGAAGTCCGACGCCTTATCCATTAGGCCACACGGTCTTGTGATAACAATGGCGAAATTAACGTACACTTCTATTGATAAAAAAAGTGTCGTGACAACTTTTTTTCGTAAGAATTTTTTCCGTCCAGCCCCCTTTCACAACGCGCGATAAGGAACTTCGTTCCAAAAGAAGTTGAACGGAATATAAACTAAATTAATAATTAAACCTTTCATAACTTACTCTTACACATTCTTAAATAGGATGAATAACCAAGTGAGAAAATGTCTAATTCCTTGGACAAGTTATTGTAAGCTCTACACATTCGGAAAATAGGGTCATGGTATGTTACATTGTTTTTACATATTGGTAGAGAAAAAAGGTTCTGAGTTCTTCTGCTACCTCCTACTTTAAGTAAAAAATGGCTCAATAGATCCGTAGAGCTCCACACAGAATTAACTATTTTATAAAGTGTTGACAAGTCAGTAACATCTCGTCTCGACTGAAGGGTGCCCACCTTGAAGTATTCGAGCCTGTCCTCATAAGTGGCCAATCTGCGCCTCAAACCGAATTTAGCTTAGTGCTTAAATATCTAAGAAAGCGTCTCTGAACAGCCTCAATTCTGTCTATATGAGTACTATAAAAAGGGGACCATACTACCGAACAGTATTCTAACACGCTTCTAACCAATCCAAAAAAGAGCGCCAAAATGCTTGAAGGCTTTCTGAAAGGTTTTATGACTCTGAAAATGAACCCCATAACTTTGTTAGCTTTCGATATTATATAGTCGTAGTGATTAGTGAACGATAACTTACTGTCCAGCAATACCCCAAGATCTTTAACAATGTCTTTTCGGGTCAATGCTATTCCATTGATGGTATATGGATTGTGTACTGGGTTCTTATTTTTTGTAAATGATATCAAATAGCATTTTGAGATATTTAGTGACATATTATTAACTAGACACCACTGATACAAGCGATTGATGTCACTCTGTAAGGCACAATCGTTTACGCATCCGATTTCTCTGTAAATCTTTATATTATCCGCGTACGCAAGGCAGTTGCATGTCATTGCGTTGATCAAGTCATTAATAAACATGACGAACAACAGAGGGCCCATTCATGTTAGGAAATTAGACGAATTACATTGTTTTTCCTTCAGTCAATTCATAAACCTTATGTCGCTCGATCGGTTCTTTTGTGTACTGATCTGATGCGTATGTTCGGTTACAGAAATGTCAGCCTCAGAAGAATCGACACAAATGCACCTGCTACGAAAACTACCAGCTCTCCGACGACGGGTTCACCTGCAAAAGTACATGTGAGTGATGACTCGGGAATGAGTAATCGAAAACGATTAAATTATTTTATACAAAATCAGACATATTATCGTACAATATCCAACGATATCACGCTTGGATGTGATCGGTTCTGTTTTGAGCATTAAACAGTTTTTAATCACTTAGCAATCATCTGTCGCATTCATCATTTTGGCCGAAAGAAAGAAACCAGTTTGTCCCTGTTAACCTGAGACTCGGTAGCGGACTCGGTTCCGGGTGAGCGTGTGACGCGTGCGCGTGCTGAGTGGCGGGTGTGGCGTTGCAGTGAACGCGTCGGCGCTGCTGGTGTTCAGCAACCGCCACGAGGTGCGCGGCGTGGCGCTGCCGGCGCTGTCGTCGCGCGCGCTGCTGGCGGCGCTGAAGAACGCCGTGGCGCTGGACTGGCTCGGCGGCGCCAGGCCCCGCCTCTACTGGACCGACGTCGGCGACGACAAGATCTACTCCGCCGCGCTGCACGCCAACGGTTGGTATGGCAGTTGAAACTACGGGTCCGGCTGTCTTTTCAAGGGTACCACGGGAGTTCCGAATCCTAGGCCCCCCTGCCGGTTATGCCTTCGCGGTCGACTCCGGCAGGCCCCGGACACGGGTTGGACTCGTGGTGGCATGTGGTTAGCTATAGAAGTGGGAATGTTCGTCTGCCTGGTTGGTCTGGCCAGGCTTTCATTTCGTGCATAGCGAGCGGGTCTTAGTAGCGGTCCGGTGGGGGCCTGAAGCGAAAAGACTTGCGGGGCACGTGTGTTGCCCTTAGTTGGTTGTGCTGCTCGGTGGTTTTCGCTGAGTGGTTACTCCAACATCTCCGGTACTAGTCTGGAGAACTAGTAGAGGTGCCCGCTAGATGCAAAGGCCTCCGGTTTAATCAACCGCGTAGGAATTTGGAATTGATCAGGAGCCTGGATGGGTACCGAGAAGTGAGTGTGCTTACAACTTCGCCACCAAAGAGAACATTTGGTAGTCGACTTTAGAGTTGACGGCCCGAGCAGTGGTACACTGCGAGTTGTGCTCTTAGTGCAACGAGAAGTGAGCGAGCTTACAGCTCCGGTAACCTATCTGGATATTAGGTAGTGGACTATACGTGTCCACGGGGCAACTAGCTTGAGACACTAGTCTTAAAAACACCGGATGAAGGATGCGGAACCGGCGTGTTCTGATCTGGCGTTATGACCTGACGTAGTCCCTTGTGCTTGCGTAAGGATGTCTGACACCTAACTTTTTAACCGTGAGGTTAGTAGGGGGTGTCAGTTTAATCTTTAAAGTAGTGTGTTGCGGGGTGTGACGTAGACGATGTAGCTTTGAAAAACTCAATATCTGTCTCATATAATATAATAATAAACTGAGTTGAATATTTTCGCAATCTCATGACAGGCGCGAGAACCTTAGAGGCACGAAGTCTATTGCTAATGATAGTTTTTGACCGACTGGAATCTCTTTCACCCTGTGTTTGTGTTTAAACATACGATCTGTCCAGGTTCGAGGGACTCGAGAGAAGGAGGGGACTACCCACTAAAAACCATAATATCTCTTTTACGTGCGACTGAGGTAACTGGGACTACGGGTTTGGTGATCACCGGTATCATTTGTTCAAACCTGTCCCATCCAAACTGTTGAGTGTGGATGAGCTTATAGTTTTGGGTAGATAATCCTCGGCTCCATATTTATTCATGATTGAGCCGCCATCCCTTCTGAAACATATTCGATTCCAACAGAAATAGAGTAGGTATGTTGATAGTGGTGGTTTCCGCAGCGCTGAGCGACATCTCGGTGGTGGTGGAGCAGGGGCTGACGAGCGCCGAGGGGCTGGCCGTGGACTGGGTGGCGCACAACCTCTACTGGGTCGAGAGCGGCCTGCACCAGATCGAGGTACGCGCCCGAACGACTTACTAACTTACTTTTATTTATTTTAGATCGTGTAAAACATCACAGCTATCGTTACATGTTCAGGTGGCCAAGCTCGACGGTCGATTCCGACGTACTTTGATATCCGGCGACATGGACAGTCCTCGAGCGATCGCCGTCGACCCCACCGTTGGTAAGTATCAGATTATTTAAGCGGCCGATGTCGATAATTCTTTTAAAATTAACGGTACCGTTATATTACCGTTAATACTCGTAGTATTCATTTCATTGTTTATAATCAATCAATCGATCATAATAAATAACTAAGTCATCTAGCATTACGAAGCAAAAAGTACTTAAATTCATTTTTGTTGTTTTAACGACGTTCAAACTACGCGACGACGTTCATTAATTAAATTGAAACCCCCCCTGCGCAGGGTACCTGTTCTGGAGCGACTGGGAGGCGACGGCGGCGCGCATCGAGCGGGCGTCGCTGGCGGGGCGCGGGCGGCGGGTGCTGGTGCGTGTGGGGGAGCTGGCCGGCGGCGCCTGGCCCAACGGCATCGCGCTCGACCACCCCGCGCGCCGCCTCTACTGGATCGACGCCAGGCGAGTGCCCGTATACACTACCACCATCGCCCCCGCCGCCTACCGTGTTGACCCCTCGAGCCGCGGCCGGGCCTCGACCTGGCCGTCTCGCTCTGGGAGCTGACCGATCCGAAGGCTGCGCAGTGAGAGAAAAAGGTAGGTGGTACCCGTTAGAAGCCAGCGGGAAAACGGAAGAAGGACAAACAAAACTAAAAAACAAACTCCTGCCGCCCACTCGACCGATGCGGTACGACCGAAGTCATCCGGAAATAGTACTGGGCAAAGGTTGTAGGTGATCCGGGGCTCGATCCGCCCGAGGCCGATGACATCGAGCGGCAGCAGCACGAGATACAAATTCCATGATACTAATTATAACTTGTTACTTTTCACTTTGACACGCCGTCGGTGAATCGTCAGCTTTAAAACCTTATATTCCGGTAATGTATGTAAGTATATCATTCTTAATGATTAAATTTCTTAAATATCTGTTGCGTAGTCTGCCATTGATAACACTCTTTGCATACATATTTTTGACATCGGTTAACGTAGGTGGTTCCCCGCGCAGGTCGGACTCGATCCACTGCAGCACGTACGAGGGCACGGAGCACGTGGCGGTGCTGCGCGGGCACGCTGCGCTGGCGCACCCGTTCGCGGTGACGGTGTTCGAGGCGCACGTGTACTGGACGGACTGGCGCAGCAACAGCGTCGTGCGCGCCGACAAGTTCAACGGCAGCGGCGTCGCCGTGCTGCAGCGCACGCTCACGCAGCCCTTCGACATCAAGGTACGCGCGCCGCGACCTGACGCTGACGATGACATTACAATAACATTATTTGTTGTACACCATATTATATAAGAGAGAAAGAGGACAATAAAATAATAATATGAGGTATACAAATGGTAGGTTTATCGACAAGAGGCGATTTCTTCCAGGCAACCGTTAGTTAAGCTAGCCAAATCTGTAAGATGTGGGCGATTTACGGGGCTGTGTGCCATTTAATAGAGCAATTAGATAATATGAGATTTTGGCGCAGTAAGCATGCGTTAAATACTGTACCGATTCTTTTCTGCATGCTGAAGAAAGAAAAAGAAGGAGAAAAAGAATGCATTTGAAGACTATTTATTTGTTTTATCAATGTTTATTTTTAAAGTTAGCACAGCAAATAACACCACCCCGCCTGATGTTAAGTGGGAATGGAGTCCAGGCGAGAAGACGACTTGTGCGCGTGGACGCGAAAAGTTTCACAAAACCTATTCATAGCTTAGTAATGTCGAGACGCGACTGGACGTTGATGTCGATGAGCGAGCGCGGCTTTTGTTCGCCGCTCACCGGCCTGTGAGAGAAGACTCTGCGACTTTGCCTAGAGTGGAGATGGCTTCGCCCGCAGGTGATCCACCCGAGCCGGCAGCCGGCGGCGGCCGTGAACCCGTGCTTGCACAACGGCAACTGCTCGCACCTGTGCCTGCTGGACGCGCCGCTGGCCCGCGTCTGCGCCTGCCCGCACCTCATGCGGCTGGCCGCCGGGAACACCACCTGCGAGGGTGAGCGACACCACCGACCAACCAATATCTTATACGCTATTCAACTTGCGCGTTCCATACTTATCGAAGAATTGCAACCGGAATTAACGGAAACTATCCTCCGACATTAGCCACGAACGGAGTTTTATAAAGCGGCGGAAGAGATGCAATCTTTGAACGATCTTTTAGCTGTTGCACATCGCGCTTTTCAAATAACTTTTGAAATTATTTGAGATAGAGTGTTACGCACTTTGGAAGGCCAAAGCTTTATGTAGATTTTATTTTGATTTATTTATTTAAAAACTTTTGCAACATAAATAACATGGCAGACTTAATGCCTGAGGCATTCTCTACCAGTCAACCATAGAGTGATACAGAGATAACATGGTGAAAGTGGCTCGTCTTTAAATTCTGTTCAGTGTTTAATCGCAGCCATTATGCAAGGCCCTAATTAACAATGGGGTCGAGACATTAGTCTTAAAAGTTCCGGATGAAAAATGCGCCTCGGCACGTCCTGATCTGGCGTTATGACCTGACGCAGACGGTCCCTTGTGCTTGCGCAAGGATGTCTGACTCCTTTAACTCTATGGGGGGTGTTAGTTTAAAGTTTAAATGAGTGTGTAGCGGGGACGTACCCGTGTTGACGTGGAGCGCGCGGTCGGTTGCAGTGCACGAGCAGGTGCTGCTGGTGGCGCGGCGCGAGCTGCTGCGCGCGCTGGACTGGCAGCGGCCGGGCCGGGACCTGGCGCCCGCCGTCACCGCGCCGCACCTGGTGGCCCCCGCCTCGCTGCACTACGCGGCCGCGGAGGAGGCCGTGTTCTGGGCAGACGCCGAGGTACGTACGTTACGTCGTCGGTCGTTACAACCGCCGCAAACAATAGCATATTTTCGTCGTATAATAGCATAATTTTGATCGACGATAGCAAACACGGTCGGTGTCGCCTTGATCACTTAGCCGCGAGCTATATCGAACTGAGGCCTAAAGCAATGTTGTAACGAGCTTACATGAGTATTGAAAACGGAGGTAAGAAACTTTAATCGTGAGCCGGCCGGGAACTATGAATTAATGTCTTTCTTCTAGTATTCACTTTATTATTATTTTTTCATTAGATGTTTTTCTGTTTGAAACTGTTGCATCAAATTTAGTTTTCGAGGATGAGCTTATAAAGAATCTTCGTTATTGTATACAGACGAATGAAATAAAGCGCGTGGGCATCCGCGGCGGCGCGCCCGAGACGCTGGTGGAGGGCGGCGCGGAGGGCGTGGAGGGTGGGGAGGGGGAGGGGGAGGGGGGTGCGCGCGCGCTGGCCGTGGACTGGGCGGCGCGCGTGCTGTACTACGCGGCGGGGGGTGCGCTGTGGGTCAGCGACCTGCGCGGGCGCCGGCCCTCGCGCCTCATGGACCTGCCCGGCCTGCGCGCGCTCGCCGTCGACCCCACCAGGTCAGCTCACTGCAAACGCACGAGGAATTGATAAATAATGGGATCAGCGCATTAGACTAGACTGACGTATCGGCGGTACAAATACTAATTAGATAGATAGATAGATAGATAAAAGTTAATTTGGTACTTCTTAACCAATCATTACCTTACCCTTTTTTGTAACATTACGTAATTGAATACTCTCCGGCTTATATTTAAACTTGTAAAGATTTCTGGAGGTCTGGGGTTCAGTTTTAAATTTGAAATCTTTGAGATCTTGAAATTAAAGTGACATGAAATACACTATGAAATATAATAATACGCTCCTTTATACATAGATTCACTAGTTTTAACTTTATCTTACAAACTGAAATGAATTGTGAATTGATCGCTGGTGCGTATAAATAAATAAATATTTTTAGTATTCATAATTTGTCAGTAAATTTTGCAAACACTCGAAAATCACAAAAAAGATCACTAAATCACAGTTCGAAGGACCAATGTTCGCGTCTCGATCTCGCTACACAAACTACCTTGATCGTTCTCGATAGATAAAGAGTGTTTGTTGATAGTAAAATGATGTTTATTTCGTAAACTCGATAACAATTAATTAATTGATATACGCTTGCTACCGACAATGCCTCGATTGCAAACGTGTAGAAAATATGAATGAATATGAAAACGTCGACGCGATGACTTAATTAATGTGCGGTAAAACCGTACAGTCGGTGTCAAAAATAAGTTCCTACTGACCTCAAACAAGAGAAAAAGAAGCACTCTCACGGCGTGCTATTCACGTAGTGTCAATGTTCGATAGGTAAGTAGTAGTAATGCTAATGTTTCCCGTTCGGTTCAGGGGCGCGCTGTACCTGGCGGTGCGCGACGCGCGCGGCGAGCGGCTGGAGCGCGCGGACGGCGGCGGCGGCGCGCGCACCACGCTGGCACGCGCACGCGCACGCGCACGCGCCGGCCTCGCAGACGCAGACCTCGCCCGCGTGCACAGTGAGTCCGGGCCTAGCGCCGACACACTACTCGTACACAGTTCTTATTCAAACAACGACATTTTATTCCGTTTATTCATACGCGTTCTCATTAGTCTTTGTCGATGTTATAGAACTGTATGAGTTCTCGCTGAACGCGTTCACCTTGTACGATCGATGATAAGAATCTGTTGTTGTTTGTATGAATGATAAAAGTCGAAGAGAAAACACTTCGTTTATTACGATGTCACAATAATGCTATTGATGACTGCCGATGACGATGCTGATGAGCGCGCGATCGGCGGTGATACCTGAATACACACTAAAGACAATAATTTAATTATTGCCACAATTATAAAATTGCCGATGAACCTATTGAGGGCGGTCGAATGACCGTACAGAACTATCATTAAGAAATCTTCAAAAGAAATTAATTACCTTAAATTTTGCCGTCAACCTTTCGACTGACACGATTGGCTATAATCGACGATCGATAGCGTGCCCTCTGTAGGCCGACGACGCCACCAGAGATCGACGACACATATGGATTACGGAATCACAGAATAAAGATTTTCCCCGAATCCTTAGGATTCTCTTGCAAAATTTTACTCCGAGTTGAATACTTGGCGTACCGAGCGCGGCGACGCATTTGTGCTGTGGCAGCCGAAAGGTTAAACGTTGTCTATATACAAGTATCCGTTTCTATACAAAAATTAGGTAAGTAAATTTAAAAATCTTTTAAAATTTTAGAATCCAAACTAAATTAATATTGCCGATGCATTGAAATAAAGTCGACCTGCTCGGCACCGTTTATTTTGTTGCTTGACTATTGGCTGCGTGCGCAGGCATGGTGGTGGACGTGGAGAACAACCGGCTGTACTGGGTCAACGGCGGTACGGCCACCATCCAGGTCATGGAGCTCGCCGGCGACGCCTTCAACATCACCACCGTAAGCACCTGTACATACAGCCCTATACACAAGATATGTAGCCGTCCATTATGATACTTTCGTTTGACTACGAGTTAATCGAGGTCTTATCTCGTAAACACAGTTGCAATTAAGCTATTCCGATCCTATACATTTGCATGTCAAGTGTAATCGGTCATAATAAATGACAAGCATACCTATTTTAATAAATCAATTAAGAAAACTGTAGCGATTTCTGGCCTTAAACCAAAACTACTCACTACTAACCTTAGGATGAACTCGGCGTCGAATTCGCAACGAAGCGAACATAGTGTAAGACGCCCTCCGGTAGGGTGGAACGAAGACAAGCGCAGAGCGGCCGGCGGCAGGATGCCTAGCGTGAGTTTCGTTTGACACTCGATCACGTTAACAAATACGAAATAAAATTATGGCATCAAAGCGGCGCCTCCTGCCGACATAGTAGAAGAATTAAAATTTTGCCAAACAAATGTTCGTTTTCGTAAACGTAATCGAATGAATACGGATAGCGAACAAAACTCACACCGGGCACTCGGTCGGAAGAGGAGAGCCGAAGAGGGTTCAGCGGTATGCATCAGGCTCGCCTCTATCCAGCCGACGGACTTATGAGTCGTCGTGTCGCGACGCCGGAGGAGTGGTGTGACGATGACGCTGCCCCCAGGTGGCGCTGGGGTGGGGCGCGCGGCCGCTGGCGCTGGGTGTGCAGGGCGGCGAGCTGGTGTGGGCGGACGGCGCCGGCGCCGCGCTGCGGGCCTGCCGCGCGCCCGCCTGCACCAGTCCGCGCACGCTGCTGTCCGACCAGGGTCAGTACCACCGGTCTGCTGTGAGCATCGACTCCACTTATTTTACTGACGGCTTACGTTAAACGGCCGACCCAAATTAGTAGTGTAAAGACGGGAGAAATTAAAGAGCTTCAATCGGTGAACACTGATTATTAGTCGATTAGATTTTTTATATAGTTTTTGACCTCATTTGACATTTCTTTTGTATTCGATTAACTCATCGACGTTGAATGAAAACGTTCTACTTTTAAAACTGAAAATTGATTTTACGCTTGTAAACTACGCGCGGATGAGAATTTATGGAATACGTCTAATCTCTTTTTGTAAATTATTACTCGTATGACCGGCACCGTCGAGCCATCGGCTTGTGTATGAACTTGCGCGCGCTATAAAATCAGCCATGGTACCACCGATGACGTGTCCTCGTCGTGCAGACGGCGTGCTGGCCGTGCTCGTGTACGACCCGCGCGCGCAGAACGTGTCGGCGGGCGCGTGCGCACTGCGCGCTCGGCCCTGCGACCACCTGTGCGTAGCCACGAGCGCGACCACCAGCGAATGCCGCTGCGCTGTCGGCTACCGGCGCGACCGCGACAAATGCATAGGTAGGTAACCGCTTCATTACACACAGGACACGACGTTTATTTATTTTATTTATATATAGCAAGTGACAAGTATTATTCTTAAAATTTAAACTTAAGAATGTACTTATAAAATTTTAAACTCTTGTCACAGTCTAAGTCAAAGATTTTGCGCTTATGAATATAAGTTTAAATTAAAAGAATAATGAGTTTTTTACGTATATATGAGTGTGTGTTCAATCACCAGCACATGTATAGACATTTGACTTTTATTTCATTGTATTATGATGAGTTAAATGGTTCACATGTCAATGCGACTGTACTGTCAACAAATTTTCTGGATACCCGCCATTAGGGCGATTTTTCTGTGAAGGGATCAGTGGCTATACCCGCCCCTTTTGTTTTTGACTTTTCTGAATATCCACCATTAGAAAGAAAGTAATTTCTATTTAAGCTTTAACATGAACGAAAACAAATGGCTTTGTCAAAAAAAAAGGTCGGAAGGTTTACTATTGGCCATTCTATGGTCATCTTCATGGTAGGCGGAATTAACTACGGTCGCCGCGCTAAGGCAAAAATGTTTGTAACTGGATATCTTTAAAGTTAGTCGATCGTACACTCGCCAGAGATCTACCTGTCGCCCGACATAGCCTTGGTATGCCACCTCCTATTTGTGAGCCTTGGTCGCGCCCGCAGCGCTGGACGACGTGGTGGTGTTCTCGATGTCATGGGAGGTGCGCGGCGTGGCGGCGGCCGGTAGCGGGGGCGGGGGCGGCGTGGTGGACTCGCTGCTGCCGCCCATCCCGCAGCTCACCATGGCCAGCGCCATCGACTACCACGCAGGTACACTAATCTTATCTTGTTAATTATCATATGTTTTTCATTTCATTCAACTTCATATGAATATTATGTAAATTTATTTATCATGTTTTTTGAACTAGCGTCTTTATATATTTCAGGATCCCATACAAACTTAAAAGATTAATATTTGTTACAAAACTCTGAATTTAAACCACTTTGGGTGATCAACTTATACACGTACGACGCCATCTGGAGATGTGACATATCTCAGACAATCTTAAATCTGTCTCTGGATTGGCTTTTGACATTCTTTAAAGTATTGTATTAGCAGTTCTTAGACATAAGTTCATAGCGTAGGCTGTCAGTGCGAAAACGTTGACGACGACACGTACTGAGCGAAGTTCTAATAGTCGCGTCGTCGCAGAGGGGGAGTGGCTGTTCTGGGCGGACGGGGAGGCGGGGCGCATCTGGCGCGTGCGGCGCGACGGCACGCAGCGGCAGATGCTGCTGCAGCAGCAGGAACCGCTCGACGCGCAGCCCTACGACCTCATCGCAGGTAGCTAGGAGCGATTAATGGTTAATCGAGGTGGACTATTAGCCAGCTGGCTGGAACTAGTCAGTGCAAATACATGTTTAGCTAAAATCTGTAATGTTACTTTGAGTTTTGGCCTTATTATAGCTCACAAAGTGAGCTCACAAAGTGAGTACTCAGTAATGACAAATTTTCACGTTGTGGATAAACGAAATGGTAATTGGTTTTCGACCCAGATCATCAAAGGGAGTCGCTACTCGTTTGTAGAGTTATAGTTAAAAAAGGAACCAAAATCTCAGACCAGAAGTGTTTTTAATATTTTATAAAAATTTCTATAGTCGATGTAGATATATGAGTCGATTGATGGCGTGCGGTGCGCAGGGCTGGCGGTGGACTGGGTGGGCGGCAACCTGGTGTGGTCGGACCCGCGGCGCGGCGTCATCGAGGCGGCGCGCCTGGACGGGTCGGCGCGGTACGTGCTGCTGGACACCGAGCCCGCGCCCGTCACCAGTGAGCACTACTCGTTTTTTACGTATATCCAATAACCTGCATTAGGCTATTATGGTGGGCGTGGAACCGATCTCCCTATGTACTTTTGTACACGAGTGAAAACCTAAGCCCGGTGAAGGACGCTCATCGGCTATACACCTATATCGTAGCGAGACCCATCACGGATCTATGTACCGTAGATGGCGTCACAATAGCTACAAACGCCGTGCCAGTAATATTTTAATGGTATATATATTTTTCATCTGGCCCGTAGGACCGAATCGATGGATAGTGACCGCACACCGATGTTGAGATCGAACGATATAAAATGTAGAACAGGGAGAATAACACGTCGCCTTATAAACTGCGTATAGACTCATTAACGATACATAAAACGTAGGTCGTTTTAGAGCACAAGTAACATTAGTGTGGAGTGTGAGCGTTGTGCCTGACCGGGCGTGTGCGCGTGCGCAGCGCTGGCGGTGGACGCGGCTCGCGGCTGGCTGTTCCTGGCGGGCGGCGGCTGGATCCAGCGCGCGCGGCTGGATGGCTCGCGGCGCACGCTGCTGTACAACGGCACCGCCGTCGCCGACCTGGCGCTCGACACGCAGGTACTGGCGGCCACGGCACTGGCCGTCTACGCATCTAAACTGCACTTTTGCTTAACATCCGGCAGAGCAGAGTAGAGTCGTTTGCAAACCTTTCTAATAAAAAATCGCATAAAATTCTCTTCTTGCCTTCTTCTTCATCCGAAGAGCTGCGCTCGTGTCGATATAGTCTTTTCCGTTTATCTCTATCCTAAGCTAATTATTTTAATTCTTGTTTGATTGAAACGCGACATTAGCCTTTTTATTTGTTCGAACTTAAAAATATTGTATATTTAATTTAGAGAAAAATCACACAAACAGTACAGAATTAATTGATAATTTATATTTCTTTTATGATTTGCAATAAAACGACGTGAAATCGTTTCCGTTTTGTCAACAGTACATTATTTGTCGCCATTTGAACTCGTTCCACTTTAAGGAGCTTTATAACGATGCTGGTTCGATAATAAAAGCGATACAGCAGATAGAAGCTGTATAGATCAATCGAGAAAGTCTCTATCGTCAATAATATTTCTAAAAGCGTTACGTAAATTAATTTCGAAGAAGGCTAGTCCTCAACGTGGGCATACGAAACGGTGATAGCGCCGCTTGTGTGGTCAGAACCAGGAGGTGTACTGGGCGGACAGCTGGGAGGGCAGCGTGTGGCGCATGCGCTACAGCGGCGCCGACCAGCGCCGCGCCGCGCGCCTGTCCGCCGCCGCGCTGGCGCTGCACGCCGGCGCGCTCTACTGGCTCGACACGTGAGCACACCCCGCACACCACACACCACACACCACACACCACACCCTACACCCCGCACCCCGCACACCGCACACCGCACACCGCACACCGCACACCGCACACTGCACCCCGCACCCCGCACCCCACACCCCGCTCCCCGCACCCCGCACCTCGCACCCCGCACACCCCCGCACCCCGCACCCCGCACACCGCACACCACACACCACACCCCACACCCCACACCCCACACCCCACACCCCACACCCTACACCCCGCACACCGCACACCGCACACCGCACACCGCACCCCACACACCACACACCACACCCCACACACCACACACCACACACACTCCACTCGGCTCCGGAGAAACATGTTATCACACGTTATAACTACCTAAATTCAGACAAATTCAAAATTTACAGTTTGGGCTACGGATAGCTCGTATGAATGTCATTATACCGTTTGTTCGTAAGTCTACATAGGGTGGGAGACCTTGTACTGAGAACGACCGGCAAAAAACCGAGCGAGGCATCACAATAGTTACCGTTGAACCTGAGCTGGCCTAAGTCGTTCCAGACCGCCGGGAACGGTCGGCCCTTACCTGATTTTGTTTATTCGAATCCTGGCAAACGCACTCACGGTGACTTTGATGTGTGATATGGCAGATATGTAACGGTAGTAATCCGTTTAGAAGTTATAGGTGTCTCGATTTTTATAACAGTTTTCGATTCCTGGCTGTACACTTATTAAATTAAATTAAATTAAAATGCATTTATTTCGGGCATGACCCTTATCGTATTAGTGACATTGAATTCTTAACCTACGATAGTAAATTCCAAAATTTTAAATTATAAACAAAGTTTGCAAAACATTAATATAATATAAAAAATAACAATAAAATCATAATACATACTCTTTTAATTCTTATTCGTATGCAAATTAAATTTGCGGTTTGGTAAATTGGCAGATAAAACAATTTACCTACATTTGATTAGTGTCATGTCGATTTAAGAACAGAATTATCTATATGCAAGCAGGCCGAACTGGTATTTATCTAAACATATTTGATTGCCTGGCTGCGCCGAATAATACCATCCCAATCCAATATGTACTCCTCAACGAACTGACGAGAATTATTCTAATCTGATTACTCGGTCGGTCCCTTGACGTCGTGGTGCGTGCGCAGGTCGCGCGGGGGCGGCAGCGTGCTAACGGCGCCGCTGGCCAACCTCACCGCGCAGCGAGTGCTGGCTGATGGCCTGGGCGACAGCCTCAAGGACATCTTGGTAACGAGCACAATCAACACATTTACAAGTATTCATGTCTCAAATTTATTAAAAAAAAGTAAATTTTCATTATTCTTCATTTATTTAATTTACAAAACCTTAATTTGTAGCAAAACAGAACACCTCTTAACGCTCATTTAATTATGTAAGTAATGTTGAAAATTAATGGTAATTTAAAAAATCAGTGTAGCATGCCCATGTGATAAGGACTTTAGATTTCGATCGAATAGCCTCCATTACGTTTAGGTGTGGTCGCGTAGCGCTCAAACTCTTCCCAACAAGACTGAGGACGCGAGCAAGAACAAGCTCCCCGGCGACAACAGCACCGCCGACGACGAGCCGCTCGGCGCGTGCGCAGGCGGCGGGGCGGCGTGCGCCGGCCTGTGCCTGTGGAACCGCTGCGTGTGCCCGCACGGCCGGCTCGCCGCGGACAACGTCTCCTGCACGCGTCAGTACTGCACACCTATTACTATGTTACAAATCGCTGGCAACCAGACAGTAAATATAGATCGCTATCCACCATGAATCAATATGGTAGATCGTGCTCGATTGACACCGTCGCTTACTACTTCGTTAGTAAAAAAAAAATATATTATTGCACCATACTTTGAAGGCGTTCTCATCATTTTAAAATTCTAAAACTATTTATTTATTCTATGAGATTTGCCGTAAACGGTAGCGTGTCTTGTATATAATTAATAATTTATAAGTATTATATACAAGATATTATAAACAATAGTAGTTCTAGTTCGCTCAAAGGTAGTGCTTAACAATGTCACAGTTATATGTTGTGTTGGTAAAGTAAGCGCCTGTATTGTCCGTGTTGGCGCAGCGTTCGACACGTTCGTGATGTACGCGCGCGTGACGCGCATCGACAGCCTGCACGTGGCGGACGCGCGCGACCTCAACGCGCCCTACCCGCCCATCCAGGACAAGTGAGCCCGCACCACCCACTATACTTACTTACCGATTCCGTCGTAGCATAACGTTGGCCATATTTGAAACTTCATTTCCTTTACTTTTAATATTAAACACAAATTTTTCAGTTAGAAATTTTGCTAAGAATTGGTCTAAATATGTACTTCGCTTTTCCTATTCTTAAACCATTTTTGAAACGATTAATGAGATGACAGCTTTTTCTTCTTCTAAATCATACATGAGACGGTGATAAAATAAATATATTAAAAAACGTAAGTCGGAAAAAAAATTGTAGCTTTTTAATTTAACACAATACTTTTACTATTTTGAATTTGCATTCACAGTCCTATATAGTTACTTAGTTACAAGATAACATTTTACGTTATCTTTTTACTATCTTTATGTTTTAGAAAAAAATCAACCAGGGGGTCGCAGTAGCGGTCGAATCGTTGGACCGGTCACTGGGTTCGATCCCCACTCGAGACTCGTGAGACTGGTTGATTTGTTCTAGTAAAATTTTAGCTTTTAACACAATATTACTGGCGCTATCTGCTACTGAAACTACTTCTAGCCGAAGACAAAGAAAACAAAGTAGGTGAAAATATTAGAAAGTGTATTATAACCGGTCTCCCTTAGGGAGCTGATGCGCAACGCCATCGGGCTGGCGTACTGGTACAACGAGTCGCGGCTGTTCTACTCGGACATCCAGCGCGGCTCCATCAACACCGCTACCTTCCAGGGCACCGACCACCGCGTGCTGCTGCACGGTGAGTTACCACTTATACCTATACCTATCGATAATAACTACTCATTGAAGATTAGAAGAATATGAGTACGCTCGGTGTGACTGATGGGACCAATTGTACGCCCCTACGAAGTAAATTATCACTTTTTTTGTTATATCCCACTGGTGGTTATGAAAGGGCCAATGCTAAGTTAAGTTTTATCTTTCTACCGCAAGGCGGGTGTAGGCGGCGGTTCTTAGCTCTAATAAGAATCCACATTTCAACCGTACGTAAGCAGAACATCGATAAATCAATGTTACTATGTTTCGCAACAGACGTGGGGCGCAGTGGAGGGCATGGTGGTGGACGCGCTGGCCGGCGAGCTGTACTGGACGTGCGCGAGCGCGGCGGGCGTGCGCGCCGTTAAGCTAAGCGCGCTGCTGGCGGGGGGCGCGGGGGGCAAACGGGGGGGGCGGGGGCGGGGGCGCCGCGGCACGTGCTGCGGCTGGGGCCGGACGACCGCCCGCGCGGCATCGACGTCGACCCCTGCGAACAGTCAGTATAATTCACTCCATATTTCTAGAAATGGCCGCTTTTGTTGTTGAAATTTCGAATATGTTGAAATTGAGACGTTTACTTATGAATTTAGTGATTTACAAATAATAATGTAAAGGATTGGTCCCATGAAAATTGTTTATGAAAATTACGCACAAATATGGAGATGGATGGATGGATGGAGATGTTTTCGAATTTTGCGGTGATGTAAGTCACGTCGTTGCGTTTATCATTAATTGTTCCCGGACATCACGTTTAATTTCTATTAAAATGTTGAATAAAACACTGTATCGCATGGTGCGGTGGCGTTCCACCGAGATGGCATTGTGTTGAGCTTGCATTGCCCGTGCGCGCAGACGCGTGTACTGGACGAACTGGCGGTCGTCGCGGCCGTGCATCGAGCGCGCGTACGCGGGCGGCGGCGGCGGGGGCGGCGGGGGCGGGCGGCAGGCGGTGGTGGCGGGCGGCGTGCTGATGCCCAACGCGCTGTCGCTGGACGTGGCGCGTCGCCGCCTCTACTGGGCGGACGCACGCCTCGACAAGCGCGCGCACCTCGACGGCTCGCACCGGCAGGTACGCGACCACGGCGAGGGAGGGGG